>JAOVVI020002704.1:2508-20519 GCA_028571085.2 Nepenthes alata | reverse complement strand
CATCCGAATTCGAAAGCTCACGGCAACCCGTAAGTTAATCTGAAAAAAAATGCAAGAATTTCAGAGGAAGAGGACGATGAAAAGAGAAAGAGAGTGGGGAGGGAAATGGAAGTAAGTTACTGGTTCTCTGTCAGCTGCGCGTTACGCCGAACTCTTGAGCAAATATATTTATTGTGCCGGGCCGAATATTAGGAAAATTTATTTTAAAAATTCTTAATTTTTTAAAATTATGTTAATATTAATTTTATTAAAAAATAGTTTAAAGCATGATTTAGCAACATCAAAATTTATTAATTTATTCTTATATTGAATTATTAATATAAATAAATATATATATAATGGGACACATCATCAAAAGCATCCCAAAAATAACTAGATATCCTACTAACATATAATCTTTTAATATTAATTAAAAAATTATTTATTTTTTTAAAAAAAGTAGTTAATTTTTTTAATAAAAATTTTAACTATTTAATATTAATCAAATAATTATTATTAAAAATAGTTGAATCAATATCTCTCTTATTAATATTACATTCGAAAATCATAGAGCCAATATATAAATTATAAATGGTAGAGCAAAAACAAAGTAAATTGAATGCCTAAGTGGGAAATTTTGGCTAGCCAGCTAGAAGGGTAGCTGTGAAAAATAAATAATAAAATTCTAATTTAGGATAGTGGTTGTAACCACTATTAATTAAGGCTTTGTTAAAAGAGGTAGACTTAGTGGTAAAGATAAGAGGCATTAATAGGTGCTAAATTTGGTTAAGTGATGTCTAATTATGTATTTTATGGGGAAAAAATAGCATCTAATAATGATAATTTAAAATGCTATGATTAAATCTATATTATAAATGTTGAATTATGAGTCACTTTCATATGAACCCATACTCATTTGACGTGTTGTTTGATGATTCGAATGAGGACACACAAGTGCTAGACTAATGCGGAAGATTGCAATGTTCGCTCACGCGATCAGCACTCGAAGCGATGAAAAGAGTAAGTTCGCGGTCGAGTCACGTCTAATGTGCACCTGAGGTACTAAATCCAGTGACGCCCGTACCCAAGACGGGCTCGACGGGCACTCAAGCGTCAATTTGTAATATAAATATGCGATGATACGTTTTAGAGTTTATTATTTACAATTTTGAGACCGATAGAGCGCCGACTTTGAGAGAAAAATAAGAAAAAGAGAAATAAAAGGGAGAAGATGAAGATTTGAGTATCCGATTGAGTTTCGAATCATATTTCAATATCCGCCGACCTTGGATATGTTATTTTTTAAATTAAAAAAAATATTTATTGATTTTATTTTTTTTCTTTCGTATTATATTCTTCACTGTTTTGACTTATTCATGATAATGTATTATATCATTATATTTGATGGTTTGTATAACCGAACTTATTATGTAGATATATTTTAAACGAATTGTCATGTGATTTTTCTCCCTCATTCTAAAGGGAGGTTTTCACGTAAAAATTAAGTATTCTTTATTATTTATGATTATTACTTGATTGTTATGCATTATCGATTGATTCTCATAATTCATATCCAAATCCCAAGAATAAATTTAATTATTATTATTGATCTCTTAGACCGACTCAGTACTTAGTTTTTCACAAATAATCGAACTATCAAATATGAAGCGCATAGTAATTAAAAATTATTTCAGATTTAGTTTGAATGAAACTATCAAATATGAATAGCGATATTTCTTCCAATATTTTTATAATTTACCTTCTATAATTTTTATTCTAAATTTATTAAATCAGATAAATATAAGTATCATTAAATAAATAAAGCCGCATAACATTATCGAGGTGACCAAATAAATGTGAAAGCATCGTAAAAAATAATATTTAAAATTGCGTAGTATCTCATATAAAAATAATTATATTTCTAAAATTTAGAACTTAAAACAATTTATTTATTACTAAATAAAAACTACCTTTATTAAAAATAAAAATATTATATAAATTAATATTATCTAAATTATATAAAATTAAAAAACTTTATATAAAAAATAATTATACAAAATATGATTAGTTGGGATAATTTCTTAAACTTAATATTTATTTAAAATAAAAAATATTATATTTATAAAATAAGAAAAACATGCCCATTTTTATTATTCATATACTTTGATCAAATTTTATAAAATTTTAATAAGGCTGAGAACTTTTTAAAATGTGAATAGTAAGAAGACCTTACAATTTCCCGTCTCCCCCTCTCCAGAAAAGGGCGGAACTAAACAGCCCTTCGTCGTCTTCCTCGCCTTGTCATGCTGTCTTCTTCTGCTCTGAGCTGAAGAGAGCAGAAGCAGATCAACAATGGCGGCCTGATTGGGTAAATATTTTAGCAAACTTGCTTCGAATTGGGTAAATGTTTTAGGTCATACCAAAAACCAAATGCAACCCTAAAAGAAAAAGACTAATTTCATTTTTTTCCATTTTCCAAAAATAGAAAAAAATAAAAAATAATAATAATATTAGTATAGTTTTAAATAATAATAATCAAAATTATAAATCCATTAAATACAATTTATTTCATAAAAAACTTTAAAAATAACACTTTCAACTACTAATCAAAAACATAAATATTCTTAATATTAAATATATAGGCAATAAAAAATTTTCAAACTCTTAAAGCATCAAGCAATTCATCAAACATTACTTCCTAAAAGTCCTCATGGAAGATGATACGCTCCAAAACAAAAATCCATATAAACGAGAAAAGCTTATATATTATGATCATATATACACATATAACATGAGATTTGGGTTGGGCATAGAATACCCAAATCAACCCCAACTCAATTACAGTCTCAAATTAAACCCCATATTGATCAAAACCAGTGAAATCTAATCAATTTGTTGCGTTAAATTTTTGGTTTTTTTTTTTTGGCATCCCTAACCCCAGGATGCGAGAAAGAAAAGTTGCAGCAAATTAGACAAGCAGCTAATAAATAATTACTGCTGATGAGATAGTAATGCAATGGATCAATCAATCTTGCACATTTCCTTCAACTGTTGTTTCAGAGTTATATATAATCCAACTTCTACAGATGTTAGAAGCTCCAGAAGGAAGCAGCATCCTGCCAATGCCACCAAAACCTACCCAGAACTGTGGGTTTTACCTACGGCAAGGTCCGTTAGTCATCCTACTAATCAACATGAACTACAACCAGATCGATTCACAGCAGCAATTTCGATTTGATTGTTGTAGCACAGCACCTGCAGGCAATGATTTTCTATGCATGAGATATTGACGGCGGTAAATAGATAACAGATGAAGCGGAAAGGAAATAGATATAGATTGGCCAATTAAGAATATTGATTACTTCCCAGAAAACATATAAGCATAAATAGAAATTTATGGTGGTTGACAACACACCGTCAAGCATGGGATTCTGGAATTCGGGAAAGGGATGGACCACTATTGGGCTTATTATGCATGATCTTATCTTATACTATATAACAGGCAGTTTTCACGACTTGACTCATGACCTTTAGATCATACAACCATAACTTTACCATTCCCTATAAACATCATGAAGTGAACAATTTTATACAAAGAAAAAGTCCTCTGTTTTTGCTGTGTTAGATGCTTAAGTGAAGACAAAGTAGTTCAATGAACTTGTAGAGACTATTTCTAGAGGTTGAAGCCCTGCCAACTATTACCGTCATGCTGTCAATGGCAGATAAGTGTCATGGAAGAAGAAAATTTGCATTTTGTTCTCAACATATGCTATCTGTTTGATCAATTTGAGCTCAGATCACAGAATGGGGATGTTGCTTGTCTTCTTACAGTAGACTATGTATCGAGTTGAGAGTACTACTACCATATATAAAAATATCGGATAATATGTATCGATATAATATTCCTTGATACCAACATCTACTGATACCGCAACAATATTTATCCGTCAGCTTACTATTTTTAGAAAATTTTTTATTTCTAATATATTCTATGGCAACATGTAATGTGCGATATGCCCGGTACTGATATAACCGCGATTAATACTGAAATTTTTATCCATGACTGCCACTCTTAGCTTGTAGGTGGTGATCTCAATGAAATACTTGAGTAAGAAGGGAGAGACAGCTAATGATCTGATTCATAGACTGCAGAAGCTCCATCCATAGAATTTGCAGCGTTTGGAATGGTTAGCCAATATCAGATTCATAGACTGATATTTTACTTGGGTGTAACAGGCATGATCTGGACAGCAGAGTCGGTTGTAAAGTCAGTAGATCCCTTGAGATCTGAGTGGATGAACAGCTGTGAGAACGTACAAGACAACTTTTTTGAAGCTGGGGTGTCTGATCACTCCCCATTTCAGATCTCTATCCATCAGAAAATTATGCCTTTTAAAGGCTCTTTCAAATTCCATCATATGAAGGCAGCACAGTCACAATTCATGCTGTTGTTGCTGGTTCTTGGACGGGAGAGTTTGATGGTATAAAATGTTGGTCTTATAACAGAAACTGAAATGTTCTTTCAGCTCTTACATTTCTGTGACATATCCAATAATATGGCCAAAAAATAAAAAATAAAAAACAAAAATAAAAATAAAAATTACTATCTAAACAACCATGTCAAGATCTGATTGACAAAGAGGGGCAACAGCTGCTTACAATGCAAGAATTATTCTCTCTTGCTGAGGAACCTTTCTTCAAAGGTCAACTGGGTCAAGCAAGGGATGGCGAGAGCGGGCATTTCCGTGCAATTATATAGGCCATTAAGGAATTATAATAGGGTGACCTGCTTGTTACATTTCTGATGGTGCCAAACTTGCAAATCATCAAGATATTAAACTGAGATGATAACTGAAAGAAATTCCCTGTTTCCTAGCAGAAAGAAATCTTATGATATTGATTATGCTGCCAGTGAAAATGGTTGCTATCTTGGCAAGGAGGATATGCAGCTTATCAGTCAACCTATCACTCCCATGGTAAGAAAGCAATCTTTGAAACTGCAAATGGAAAACCCTTGGGGCAGGATAGTTGTACTCGTTTGTTTGTTTATGAAAACATGGGATTTAATAGGCACGCAGGTTCCTATGTAGGCTTTCCTTAAATCACGTAAGATTCTAAAACAGCTTATTACTACTACTATGCACCTGGATGTTAAGGTGGAGAATCCCACTAAAGTAACAGACTACATACCAATTGATTGTTGCACTGTTCTCAACAAAGTTATCCCTAACATCTTGACTGAAAAACTGAAAATGGTCATCACAGAATCAAAGGAAGAACAGTAATAGATAATATCCTGCTTATCCATGAATTAATCAGGGGGGATATCAGATGACAAATGTTCCCCAAGGTGCTTCCCCAATATGGGTTTCAAGAAGGCCTAATGACTTGGTGGATGACAAATTCATTGAACAGGCTTCATAAGGATATTCCTTTCCTAACACATTATGATTTCTTTAACAAGGACAGCTCAAGACACAAGGCTTCCACACCATAAGTTAGGAGAAGAATCAGATGAATGCAGCCTTACCCTCACATCATGATTTATATGTGACCACCAAACACAATGGAGTTACATTACAATTGCTTCAGGACCCGTCGTCTTGTCTCACGATGGCAAAGTCTCTACTATGAGAAATGGGACACTTCATTATCACTTTATTGACAAGGGATTTCTGCGAGGAGATCCCTCGTCTTCATATATCTCTGTCCCGTTATGGAGTATCTCTCTAGAATTATGACAGGTTGGCAGGTTGCATTCAACCAATTGCAAAATTATACTTGTGGTAGATTTATGACTCATTGCTGTTGTTCAACGGGAATTTGAGCTTGTAAGTAGAGAGGAAGAGAGAGAGAAGAATAGAGAGAACCCCTTAATTCAATAGGGTTAGACTATCCTCAAATATATAGAGTTATTTACATACAATATAAATTATTAAATTGCCCCTACAAAGAATGTACCACAAAGGTATCCTTCAGCATATAGTTGAGATAATCTCGTACTCTTACATCTGAGTGACTTTAGTAATTAATTGATCCATATTACTTTTCATATAGCATTTGATAGTGCACGATTTTGATTCAATACTAGATTATGGAACTATATTCTATTTCTTACTTTTTTAGGACACCATATTCCCTCCAACAAATACGTAGTGCCTGGTAGTAGATTTTTGATTATAAGGTGACCCAGCCTAATCAGCATCAGATAATCCATCAACATGAGTATGACCGTAATTATTACAATGCAAACCCGTTCCTGATATATCTTCAAGGTGCCATAGAATATGCAAGATTATCCTTTAGGGTGTGTCTTCCGAGGAGAGGACATAAACTAACTCATAACACTTACAAAGAATGCAATATTTGATCGAGTTACGGCAAAATAGTTAAACTTACCAACCAATTCAATATCGTTTTAGTTTATCAAAATACTCCCTATCATCTAGAAATAACTTCATTCTTGGGTTTAAGAGTGCATCCCATGGTTGTATATCGTGCACGCCAGTATTTTAAAGCAAATTTACTGTCTACTTCCATTGTGTGGGAGAGATGCCTCGTTGCCCATTGCAACATCAACACCAAGAAAATAATGCAAGCTTGCCAAGTTCTTGGTTTGAAAACTATTTAGAAAAAAACATTTTAAGGTTGGCAATATAAATATTTTCACTACCAGTGATCATAATAGTATCCATATAAATAACTACTAAAATACACCCGATATCAGAGTGCCGATAGAAAACAGAATCGTCACTATTACAATGAGTGAGATCACATTCAGAAATGATCTTACTGAATCTAACAAACTAGACACGTGGTGACTTTTTTAGTCCATGTAATGCCTGATTTCTTGTTCATATTTACGGCGTCATTTTTATTTTGCATTGGGTTGATATGGAAAAATAATTGTATGATAGAAATATGAGAAAAAATAAAATTGAATGAATTAGAATTAATGCCTAATGGGCGACTAACTCCATGCTCGAGCATGTTTTAGGCAGAAGCTTTGGTTTAGATAAATGCCTATGGGATGCTTATGCACAGATAAAGAAAATTATTGGTGCCTGAAGTGCATTTTATGTGGCGCTTGATGCATGCTAGTGTGTGTATGTAACACTTGATGCACACCTGTTTGGGCCTTGTGTGCTAATTTGGGTATATATGAGTTCCTTGCCCAATTTTGTCATTTCTCCTGAAAAAGAGAGAGAGAGAGAGAGAGAGAAGAGAGAGAAAGAAAAGGGAGAAATAAGAGAAAAGAGAAAGAAAGAGATTTTAGAACTATTTTATGTCAAATATGCTAAATTTAAAAATAAATGCAAGTATTTCTAAGCCTATTCTTATATGCATTTTATCATTTACCCCCATTCTTCAAATATTGTTGCATGCATGAGTATTTCACTATACGTTTTGAGATTTTGTTCAGTTTTACCGAATATTTGAATATTTCGTTTGTTTTTCACCGAACAAGTAAATATTTTAAAGAATTATATTTGTATATGGAAACATTATGAAGAAAAGTCACAGAACATTAATGCACTTGACTTTGCATATGCCATCCATGCAAACGTTTGGTAAGGACTTTATTTTATTATCTGATTTGAGTTTGCATTTTTTCTAAATAGTAAAATTGTTTTTTACATTTGTTATGGAGTTCTCCATTTCTTTTGTTGGAGAACTACTATAAGAAATTGAATGCATATATTTGGACAAGTCTTATTATATTAGTTGGACAACGCACATATCATCCACAGGTCAAAAAAGAAAATGACATTTGACCATATTTATAAGATTATATTTATGTATGAAAATATTACGAAGAAAAGTCATAGAACATTTGTGTATTTGACCATACATATGCCATCCATACAAGCGTTTAATGAAGACTTTATTTTGTTATTTGATCTGAATTTGTACTTTTTTCAGAGGTGAAAACGTTTTTTATATTTGTTATAGAGTCCTCTATTTTTTTGTTTGAGAATTATTGTAAGTAATTAACATCATAAATTCGGACATGTCTTGATATATTAGTCGTACCTAAAGAATGCACATATTATCTATGGGTAAAAAAAGAAAGTGACATTTGACCTTATCTATAAGGAGTACTGCGTAAATGGCCCACCCATAGGTTTTGAATAGTAAGATATTGGACTAAAGTTATGGAATATGAATAATTCGTTCTTTAAAACTGGCATTTTGATTAATCGGTTGCAAGTCACCAGTCCTTGATTCTCGGGATTAAACATGCATCGTATTTTATGTTTTGAGATATTTTGATCTTTTAAATTTTGTAGGTTTTGATATGATTATTCAAATTGCATGATTTTACGAATACATTATACATTTTTGTATTCTAATAATTCTGTATTATTAGCATGATTTGAATATTTGTATCTGTACCAAAATATCATATGAAATTATATTTTGGAATGTGTTTAACAAAAGTTTGATATATCGAATTTCACGTGTTTTACAGTTCTCTGTCATTTCATATGTTTTATGGACATGTATTATTTATTATGTATATATATTTGTGCATTAGGCTTATAATTTATAAATATTTTTAACCCTTCCAAATTAGTAGGGATACTCATAGGATGTGGATGGAGGACTGTCGAAGAATTTTTATTTAGTTGCATTTGTAATTTTGGGGAATGTTTGGGATTTTATGTAATGAATTTATTTTATACTTTAAGTTATCTACCATTACTAATTTGGAAGGTTGTATCAGATAGATATTTTCTACGACTTTATTTTACAGTATGATGGGTATTTGGTTAGATACTTTTCCTTACAGAGATTTTGAATTTGAGCAGGTAATTACATTATTGCGAGGCCAAATAGGATTGGTTTGGTTAGGTCATGTATTTGTCATGAATTTATATTTGATCATGTTGTTTTGGCATTAATATGAAATATTCGACTCGGTATTGGTTATTGGTTTCTGATATCTTATGGATAATTACTATATTTGATATTATCATTATTTACCTGCTTGGGTAGGGGTTTTGACTGTCTATATAATGACTTCTTCAGACGACAAATATACCTAAACTCCCCTTGAGTAACAATCCCAAATGATTACTCGAGATAATCCTCTTCCTAAACATCATTGTGGTAGAAAGTATTCTTCACATCTAGTTGATGTAAGGTCTAGTGATGAGTAGTCATGAGACAAATAAAAATGCATACATATGTCAGTTTGGCCATCGGAGAAAAAGGTATAAATATATTCCACCCCATATATCTGTGTATAGCCCTTGGTCACCACTCTGGCCTTTAATCATGCTGGAGAACCATCAGGGTTAATTTTGCCACTCTGGCATTTCTTCAACCATAGTTGTCCTCTAACCAAGGTGAAAAATTGTTTCGAAGATTGAGACACAATAAAAGAGTCCAAGGCAAACAAAAGGATGCATAACGGGGGCAAACATGGGTATAAGAAATAGCAGTAGATAAAGAATATGTGGCACACCTAATGCCCTAGTTATATAATTGGGAGCACTAGAGTCAATAATCCAAGTTTGGAAGGCAGTCAACAGGCAGTGTGAGTTACTATTCTGAACAATAGTAGTAATGATAGAAGTAGCTTGGCTAGCTAGTAAACGGGAATACAAACCAACAGATAGAGTGACTATTTCAGCCACTAGTGCTTGTAAGAAATCAAAATCGCCAAGTGATTGTGGCAAATCACTTAGAAGGCTTTGCTAGCTTACCATATAGCTTTCAACATTTGTTCTGTGTATGACCAATGTCACCGCAATGAAAATATGTGAGTTTTCCATCTCAGCCACGACTATTTCAGCCCATTCCCCGACTACCACCTCGAACAATAGATGAGGGGTGACTCACCAAAGTTGTTTGGTTAGGAGATCAATAGGTGGTGAGGCATCAAGATCAACACAAAAAATGAGTGAGAATACATCAGTTAAGGAGGTGATTGTAGTACCAGCCAAAATTTAGGAGCAAGCAAAGTCAAAACCATGTCAAAGCCAAGCTAAAAAGAAGAGACAACTAACTATTCATATTGTTCACTGCATTTTCTTCACATCAGAGGAGATTGGTATAAGAACATCCAGTTCTTTGTCGAGTTTCTTAAAATAAGCAAAGCAATATATTACATTACGATCCTTTTGATTCACGCGAAAGAATAACTTAAAACACATCAAATATTTTGGACATATTATACTTCCCAAAGTACACCACAGATAGATACTCCTATAAGTTCTTGGCAACATCTGTATGAGTGTTGAGAATGGCAAACCTTTGCTCCATAGAGTTGATTAATTAAGTGTACAGGGTGCATCTTCACAAATCCACACTTCTGCCCCAAGTGGATCAGTCATCAAATTGGGGGTTATCTATGATATGACCTTCTTAGTCCATGCCTCGTAAGGCAAGCAAGACAATCATCCCCAAATATTAATAATATGTCCTATCAAGACACCAATCAGTTGTTCAAGAGGACATAAAAGAAAGTCTTAGAGGCAGCACTGTGGACAAGATTTCTCCTCCATGATTAGGAACAACGTCACAATCACAGTAGACGAAACAAAAGTAGGGCTTGCTACCTCCATGAAACTGAAACAGAACTTTCTCCTCCATGATTACAAGCACAATGACTCATGCGACCAAAATGAGGAACAAGGCTCCTTTAGCACAGCTCCCCACAACTGACGACAACCACACGTGCTCAAGACCACATGAGTGCTGGTCTGACCCATTGCCAGTGAGACCTCAGTAAGCATTGACAAGCTCCAAGTGGTCAAGAAGAGAGGCAAAGCACTCCATAATTCTTCAAATCAAGTAGCAACAACAATCTATGGTTTTAAATGAATCCTTAGAATGACATGGCTGCGAAATGACCTGCAATGGCTGAAATCAGGATGGAGTTTTGATTCTGCTAGGCGAGGCGCACCAGATGCTAGAGAGAAGGATCACTGCCAGCGGGGGCAGCGCTGCTTAAAGCTCTAATACAGTTTAAGTAGAGAGGAAGAGAGAATTGTAGAGAGAACCCCTTAATTCATTAGAGTTAGACTATCCTCATATATATAGAGTTATTTACATACAAAATAAAATTATTGAGTTACCTCTACAAAAAATATACCACAAAGGCTATCTTTCAACATATTTCTCTAATATTCCTAAGAGAATATTCTCTTTCCATTATAATAGAGCTCTATGCAATTGCTCCTTGAAGACTACTCTCAATTCTCCAAGGTCTGTGTTTCAACATTTTGAAGAAGGGTAATGCCTATTAAGTGTTTGGGAATTCCTATAGTTGCCTATATGTCAATGCATGCCAACCTTATAATTGATGAAGTACTGGGAAGGAAGAAGTCATGGAAAACAAGGTTTTCTTAGCTACAGCCAGTGGTGTTTAGTTTCAAATTAAATTGGCGTCAAATGTTCCTTTTACCCAAAGAAGTGCTTCAAGAAAAAGAGAGATTACAGAGTTTATTTGCACCGTGAATCCATATTTAAGCAGTCACCAAGTTTGTCAACCCCAAAAATTTCCTCTATAATGCTTTCGAGAGGATATTCTCTGGAAAGACAAATTTAGCATTAATACCTTGTCCATTGCTTTTGCATATGAAACTCTTAGGAAGAAAGGTCAACCATTCCCCTGGGCAAAGATAGTCTAGGAAAACAAAAATATTCCAAGGATTTCCTTCATTAGATGTGGATACACAAGTGATGATAAATGCAATGTTTGTGATACACCTAATGAATGATAAAACACAATGTTTGTGATACACCTAATGAATCTAGATATCACATAATTTTTTTTCTGCGTCAGTTTCCTAAAGAGGTCCTTAAATCAGTTCTCAGCAGAACCACTCTGAAATGTAGAAATGAAGAGTTTAATGCTGTTTTGTGCTGGATGCAGAAAACTTATGAAGGAAAATCAGCATCGGTACAGAAGTTGAAGCCCCTTTTGTGTCTACTTTATACACTATAACAAGAAAGAAATATGAGGCAGATTCAGGGTAAGATCTGGAATGTTGATGGTCTTATACAGACATTCAATCAAATGTTACCTTAAGGAATAAGGATAGATACTGCAATGAGTGTATAGCATAAAAAAAACTACATGTTTGGGATACTTTTATTCCCTGGGAAGTTGATGCTGGGTTGCAACTTGCAATACCAGCATATGCCTAGGGCATATGTAAAAATTTATCTTTAGGCAATGAGATACAAGCTACCTACTCTATCAAAAGAAATTCTATAAATGTGTCAATATAGTGTAACTGCGGCATTCTAACCTAGAATGCAAAATAATTTGCCAAAAATGGGAGCACATACTAAGCAAAATGTGCTTTACATACTAATCTAGAGGGACTTCATGAATGCCATTGCCCAAAAGAATTTAATGAACTCAAAACACTCCCTCTTCGGATAGCTACAAGTTTCTGAGGAGATGATGGCATAATTAAGAACATTGGTTCATGGACTGCACGTGACACGGATTCATTTAGCTCTGAATGGTTATTATGGAAAGGCATCCTGTCTATCAACTAATAGTTGATCCACAAGCTATTTCAATCATTTAGGAACATATTTCACAAGTAATAGATAATCGTAAGTAACTTGCATATGAAACTAACCAGTCAAGATCTCTGGAAAAGATGATTGCGGGCTAGGATGTCATATATTCCTGAAGAAGAGATGGTTTCACACCCAAAAAGCTCTTGAAGCTTTGCATCACAAACCACAATTGAATTTATCGGATCCTGGAATTTCATAAAAGAACAATAACATAAAATCTTAGTTACATTTAGCTGTATCAACCACTGGCAGGCAGGAAGGAAAACTATGCCCTAGCTATTGCTAGTTCCTGGGTCCACTACATAGGCAAAGAGCTGAAAACACTGTTGAGAAAGGTATAAAGAAAAACTTGAGATATTAAGAAGTCAGCAATTTGCAACCAGCTCCAGCTGCTCCTGTTGCTGTTGCTATCCTGTCTTTCCTAGCATTTGTTTTGCATCTCAATTATTTGGTGTAATACAATTTCGATACACAAGAAAGAGAGAGCAAAAGAATGACACCAGAGAGCTTCATATAAAGAGAACACTGAGATCAAACCCTGGAGTGGCTCTTTCTATTCGTTTCTTTTCTTAGTGAGGTGTTCATTCTAAATAATGTTCACAAAGAAACCTGCTGAAAGTGCAATAAATAGGAAGAAGATGAAAAAGTTCAGAGTTCAGCCAGTATGAGGTGCCAATTCCTAATATATGGCATCATAAGATCTCCACCCGTGCCAACCATTATGCTCAAACTTTTCAAATAATAAGACTAATAACAACATCCATCACTTCAGCAGCATAGGAGAACTTGAGAAATTGGCTCATTTTCACCTTTCTAGTAAACAAAGTGTGCCTTCACAAATAATTGGACAGAAAAAGGGAGCAATAGAACAGCCAATAAATTGAGAGCAGGTAAACCAAGAGTCAACGTACCTTCAACAACAACTTTATAACACAAAGCACAGGACAATAAATAAATAAAAAGTGCTATTAGAAGTACAAAATGTTAACATAATAAACTACACCTACCTCCAGACCATGCACCTTAATGTATTCCGAAAAACGCCTGTTGACCTCTGAACGGAGCATCTCCTTACCACTTGCACCAAAAAAATTTGCAAGTGCTCCAGATATGACAATTGGGCTAGATTCAGTGCTCGTAACTTCAGACTCCTCTGCCTTCAGCCTCTTAGACAGTTGTCCTGACTCTTCTGCAAGCATCAGAACACAGAATCAGAAATGAAACCTAAAATGAATATTACGTAAAGAAAACAGTGCTTTATGCCACATTTACATACTTGTCGGGTCAAGGGGTATAATGTGTTTTGCCAGAAGCTTGTTCATCTGAAACATGTCAGTGCAATCAGTCTCAAATACCAACCGCAGCTCATCATTGCAAATTATCTTTCTTTTGTTACTTGGATCCTGCAGATTGTGCTTCCTTATGTACGCCCAGAGCTGCTTGACAATCTACACCAAGCAGAACACATACCAAAATGTTGCTCTATCATTAAGTGTTGCAGTGACAACAGAAAATGATGACTAAGTAGACAATACCTCTGTTCTTGGCAGCGCTGGCTGGCCAACAATCACCTGAAGCTCAGGCGAGACACCGCATAGTTTATTAAGGCCTCCAGGGCCGCCTCTTCGTTTTGGTCTACTTTGAGAACTGCTATAAATTGACACGAAAGCCTCAGGAGAAAAATAAAAAGACCAGGGATGCATAAAATTGTGCGGATTTTAGTTTTGGATATCATAGAGGTAATGATGCAACTCGTAGTCAAATTTACAAATGCAATCATCAAATACACTACAATAATAAGCCACATCTCACAATAAACAGTCAATCTAGGATTTCATCCTAGTGGAAGCCTAGAGCTGACTTAAAACTCTGCCAAAAGGAAATAAAGAGAGAAGGAGAAAAGTTAGAGGAAGGCGGAAGAAAAGAAAAAAAAACAAGTGATTGTTCTTTTGGAGCTTAACCCATTTTATAGGATCATTTCTAATGTCCATGACATCAATTGGTACAGATCAATCGAACACTTGGGACTCGTAATTCCCAGGAATAGAAAGAGTCCGATGTTTGGAATTGCTTCAATCATTCAGAACTCCAATTCATAAATGTGGATCTCATATCTATGAGTGGGGACCTGTGTGTGTCCTGGGAATTGGAAGCAAATTATAATTTTTAGTCAAGATTACCACACCATGTTATTTTTTGTGAAACACTTGTACAGATTTTATCATGACCTAATTTTAGAATAGCACAAAATTGTTGATTTCATTGCTAGTAAATCTGTGAAATGCTAATATCCCAACAGGGAATACCTTTTTCTAAGCACGACATTGGACAGATTTCTTTTTCTCCCCCCCCCTTGGATAGGTAATCTGCACTTCTTATCTTACCATCTTAGGTACTATCCAACATGTACCTCTACCTTGGATTTAGGATTGCATCTCTATGGGAAATGCATGATGCTCACACATCAAACCATTTGGCAATTATGGTTAAAGATTACATTGTCAATCTTCCCTCAACATTTAGTAATATGTTTCTTTGGGCTTTTCCATGAAAGAAAAATGTGTAGAAGAAAAAGAAAGCACGCACATGAGCTTCCTTTTCTAGTTCACAACGTACACAATAGCTTCATCATCCAACGTTAAGAAAATTACAGACGAAAAAATAAGAATAAGATAATGTTTGTGTCTAGTCAAATAATGACACTCCTAAAAGAGAATAAGATGGGATATATGCTGACAGTGTTCTTCCTTAAATAACTATTCCCATATCCCAAAGCAACACAAAATACCAACTGTATGAATTATCCGAAAGAATATCAATTTTAGAAGTAACAGCTTCCTCTCTCTTCAAAATAGGAAGAAGGCTTGGAAGCCTCGCCAAGCCCTGCCATACCGGGTTCATGATAAGCTAATAAAATTGCATACACTTCTACCATAATATTTCCAAGGGAAAAAGGCATAAATCACCAACACGCATGTATATATCTATCCATTATGACCAACTAAATTTGCATCAATGCAACAAGGATTGCCTCTCTAATAGCTTCGTGTAATGTCCCCAGGGGGGGGGGAGTAGAAAGGGGGCATCACCACAGAATTTATCTTCATAATCTACCCTAAATCAGTTCACGTGATGAAAAAAACTAGAAAGGGAGCATCACCCTACAAATTATCTTCACTATCAACGCAGAACTCTTACTAAACACTCTTTTTGAACCCAACCACGCCAACAACCAATCACTTTCCACTTTCCACATGTTATATCACCTCACGATCTTAATTATACACTTCCCCTTATTCTCAACTTACCAACAGAACCGGCCCCGCAACACTCAAGAGATGCGATCCCTTGAAGGATTTATTAATTATGAAACTAGCTATCACTCGTCTGAGCAAGGGAAACCAACTAGCTCAAGACCTCAATTTCTCAACATAAAGCAATTAACTGTCAAAAATTACAAAATATAACATAAGCAGTTCTACAAACCAAAACAAAATTTAAAAATTCAGAATCGAATTAATCTCTGAAAAAATCACACCTCTCCTTCGCCGGTACTTCGGGAACGGAGCCGGCAGCAGCATTCTTCGCAATCGCCTCAGGCTTCAGACTTGGCTGCGCAAAATTAATCTCAGTAACGTTCCGGGGAATGGAGAAATTGGGAGGAACTTGGGTGGGCGCGCCACGAAAGACGGGGATTCGAGGGTTCAACAACGAATGAGACGGCGGAGATGGCGGTGGCGGCTGTGGAAGCGGCGGAGAATTGAAGATTAGACTGATTTGGGCGCGAATGAAGTCAATTTTGTGAGAGAGATCGAACCCTAATTCGGACTGGAGACGCTGGACGACGTCGTCGATAGAGGCGAATGAATTAGGGTTTGTTTCTCGGAAAAGAGCTTCTAGCGACTCTGCTATCTCTTGGTCGGAAACCATTTGCGAAGAACAATTCTTCCCTTATATAGCCTTAACAGTAAAAAAACGGACGCCCAGCTCTCTCTCTCTCTCTGGGTCGCTCTCTCCCTCTCTCTCTCTCTCTCACTCCCCTCTCTGCTTCTTTCTCTCTGTCTGCTTCTCTCTCTCTCTCCCCCCTTATCTCCGTGGAATTTCAAATGACAAAATAGCCCATGTGAGTGTGACAGCACCTCTTCGCAGCGACAAAATAGTATTTGTTTAATTTTAATTTTATTTTTATTTTTCTAATAGTTAGTTATATAAAATTTTTTTATTATTTTATTTTATTTTAAAATAATTATAAATTATTTTTACAACATTATCTAAAAATTTAGATATGCATATTTTTATTTACTCATATTTTTTTTATCTATTTTCCTTCGTCTATTTTATTATTGCGTCCCGAATCTACGGTTGTCGTACGAATTAGGCAGCCTCCGGGTTCTCGTTCACGTCGGAGCATCAGGCTGAGAGTCCGATATCCGTATCTCTTAACCTGGACCTGCACAACACAATCAACGAACAAGAGGTCAGATGTCCGGCGGGATTTCTCCTATCACGGCCACTCCGACGCTCAAGTCAGCAAGTTCCCGCAATAAACAAAAATGACGCATGCACTAGGCGGTGTGCGGATGTGTGCTAATGATGCGTGAGTGATGCTTATGTATCTGAGTGGAGAATGCAATGAGCAGGTAACGAAAGGCCTGACTTCCTTAGCGCACCGCAATGGGTGGCTAACTTTCCGTTGCCTGAGCAGGCGAGGGGATTAAGATCTTGAGAGGAGCGAGCTCGTTTGCGGCCGTAAGACTCGAATCTTGTCTTAATTTGATTACTTTCTCTCGTTATCTGGGAGAAGGAAGCAAGCTCTCCCTCTTCTGCGGAGGAAGAGAGTTCTTATAGGCTCCTCTTGAGTGGACTCTAGGCGCGAGAACTCCCGTAGTTAGGATTCATTGGCCGCTGGTCACTGTCGCTGATCGTCGGTCATGTTGGCTGTCGCTTTGCGGTGGCAAGCAGGCTCCTATGCGCTGTCGGCCACACCTGGTTTCCCTTCGAGCTGGGATTGGCTGGCTGCCTACGGGCGGCCGCCTAGGCCGCTGTCGCAGCATTGCCCGCTTCTTTATTGGCTGGTTTTTTCTCTCTCCTATATGTTTTCCAGCAGCTCATTAATACGCTGCACGACGTTCGTTTCCTTCCACCAGTTGGGCGCCACGTAGGTTCCCTGTGCAGTTGGGTCAGGCTTGAGATGCTCATGGGCCTTAGCTCGGGGCCCAACACTAGCCCCCCATGTCTGGGTCGGCCAATGGCCAGGCTTGCCATGTCCTTTGGGTCCATTCTGCGGCCCGACAATCTTTCTCAAGATGCGCAATCGTTCGTCATTTTCTGGACTCGCGCCTTTCCCAGGTGACTCTGCAGGTTTTTCTGACGCTGCCGTGATTCGATGCTGTAATCGGCAGGATTCGCGCGCTCAAGGTTGCGTCTCGTTAGGGGACTTTTCCTATATTGTGAAAGACGTCCGTCGGGAAGCGTGCCGCACT
>JAOVVI020002703.1:0-20522 GCA_028571085.2 Nepenthes alata | reverse complement strand
TAATCCTTTATAGTGTATTTTCGGTGGTTTTTCCCTTACTTTGAAAGGGTACTTCCACGCCAAAATCTCCCTGTGTCTTCTCGGTCACTTTTATCACCTTGCGTATCCGAGAGCTTTGCTCTGTTGCTGTCCACTCGGTCACCGTGACTTCCGTGAGTTTTGCGCCAACAATACACTCAATAAAAATAGCATCAACCTCCCTTTATACTTCATTAGCAACAAAAAATATCTAAAAAAGTTACCAAACAGTTGCATGAGCAGCCAACATCAGAATGAACCCTAGAGGGAGTCGCTAATATGATTCCCCTCCTTTTCAAAGAGCAAAGATTGGCAATTGCATCACCCCCATCTATAGTATACCATTTCATTGCATCCAAGGTAGTGGGGGTGAGAAAGATACTAGTCACGCGCAACTCAACAGTACATTGTTTCACAAGGTCTACACAAGGTTTGGTACAAAAATTCTCGTTTTTGCTACTTGAACCAGAGTAGTTCAAATTCACGTCAGTCCAATTGTCCAACAGTACCTAATTGTCTAGGACTTTGCTATAAAAGAATCGATTGTTCAAGTTTTTTGTAGAGTTATGGTTTCCTTTGCTTATTTTATACTCATTTTAAGAAATTATAGAAATCCAATTATTTTTCTGATTAAAATAAAAAATATTTTTTTTACCATCTTGACTTCCATTAAAAAGCTCATAATGCCCAAAAAAAAAACACAAAGACACCAAATATCATGTAGAATTTTGATGAAATTGTGCGATAAGAATCACCAAGAGCTCCATATTCTCCATAAATTCCTTGGGTATTGGGATGTGGACTCCATCATTTAAGGGAGCTTCTTAGTTGGTAATGAAGATATCAAGAAGAGACGATACTCTCTCATACTGTGAGGAAATAATATATGAAATGACAGTTAGAATGTCATATTTATCATAAATATCTAATATGTCAAATAGTGATAAGGATGGAACAATATTAACAATATTCCCAAAGGATGTGCCTCCAATTCTATACAAAGAAATTGATTATAACAAAAAAATAAAATAAAATTGCAGAACTCTGAAGATTTAAGGTTTTAAAAATTATGTTTCAAGAAAGCTCAGAGGCAAGAAGGAAGTTCAACTTGAACTTAAATGGAAGGTAGGGAAACACCAACGAAAATTTTTATAAAAACAAAATGATGAATATTTAGAAACGATGTGTTTATGGAGAAATATTGATCCAAATGATGCGTCTTTTTCTAAAACCTTATATGTCAAGGCAATATTTTCCACTCCATTTATAATAGTTAAAATGCTGCGTATTGATAACTGGCAAAAAAATACCAATTGATGCGCCACGTGTGTCAAAGAGAAGAGTGTCACCTCGTATAGTATTAAATGCGCCTTCAACTGATTATCTCAGTCACAAGAGTCATTATGGTGCTAACATTATCCTAATTTCCCTTTAACCAACTGTTGAAATGCAATAAAATGAAAATCCAACTTGTTCCAAAGGATGAACCGATTAAGCTCTTAAAATTCCTGTTAAAATGCAATGAAATAAAAATCTAACTTATCCCACAAGATGAACCGATTAAGCTCCTAAAATTCATGTTTGGTTTTGTTTAAGGGCTCAGATTTGTCAAAAGGCCAAATTGTTAGATTTTATCAAAATCAAAAATTAGTTGTTGGGTTATTACTTGATATACTCTCAAACCTCAAAACCAAAAATTAAGAAAGTTTTGTCCAAATTTGTCAATTAATCAAAACTTTTGATGACTTTACAATCCTACGTAAATGTACTTTAGTCTAAATATAAAAGAAACAAATTAAATAATACAATTTGAACATAAAACATTAGAAGCATTAGCTTCTTATTTATTCTTAGTAATAGACATGTACATGATACATTTTAAAATAAAAATACTAAGCCAATCAACTTGTTAAAAAGAAAAAGATATCAAGCTGATGATCATTAGCGGCGACTAGAAAAAGTATCTTGTGATGGACCGCATTCCTAATCGGAATCCGGTAGAGTTTCAATTGAAAAACGGCCGTCAAATTAGTATAAACCTATACAAATTCCTATACAACACAAACAAATATCCACAATATTCCAACACAGGATCCAAAAAGTCACAAATAGACACATGGTACCGTCGTCATAATTTTGGTTACAACATCGGTTTAGATAAGATGCCACTGGGTACCCAAAAGAAATCATACAAATCTGTAAAAATATATACATTCATCAAATACATCAGAAACTAAACTATACATACATTACCATCATACATATACATCAATATACAAAACCATCAAATAATATACAAAAGTACTCCATGAGTAACAAAATCATAAAATCTAAATCCATAAGATCATCCTTCAAGCCTTTATACCTAGCCGACTTCTAACCCTCACTCCATCTCGTCAAGTATAAGCGCGTACTTATTTGAAGAAAAATAAATAGTAATTGTGAGCTAAATATTGAGCAAAACACAATATTTATGAATGAGAACAATATGTAATGTGAGCTAAATGTGTAATGTATATAAAGTAAAGCAAGAGAAGGGAATGAGAACAATATATGAATACATAAACATGAAATATGAATAAATACCTTTTTGAAATAAATTTATATTTTCTATTTTATTTCTAATTCTTTTAGGTTATAAAATATGTATGAATTTTATTATCTTTGTGAATCAGGGCCAATAGGCCTCATCAACTAACAATGCAGTCGAACAAGAAAAAGATTGTATTTATTTTCACACATTCCAAAGTATAAACCCACGTAATTCAACACGCCGAAGTGAGTGGTATATCTTTCACCCAATATATGGGGTCATAAAACATATGTCACCATGTCCCCCGTGACTCAAAGACAATCCCGTGCTTCCATTGTAATATTTTAAGGTATATTAGAAAATACTATCATCTAAAATATAAATCTTTGGTCCAATTTTTTTATTACTTATTCTTAGAAAAATTTTATGCTCATTCTTAACACTTTATTCTCCCTCTAGGAGAATAATTCATCACACATAACATATCAGAGAATTTTCTTCATATACTTTTCTTAATTTGCACAAATCTTATGAATTTAAGTTCCATATGAGTTAAATTACGTGCAAAATTAATATAAAGTATGGGATAAATTGAAAAGTCTTACCACCATGGGCCAAATATAACTTTAGAGCTTCCATACAATAAATCAATTCATAAATACGTACAACATACTTTTTGAAGTATATACAAAATTACATATTTAACATTCATGCAAATAAATATCACGATTCATATCCGATAATATTTTTGGAAGATATAAAATAATATATATAATTTATATGTGAACAATTATTACATCATTGAAGTACCCACATTCATAAAGCTAAGGTTTCAAGTTTTTAAGTCTAAATTATGCATAAATTTTAAACAAATCGGGTAAAATTTAAGGGGGCGTGGGTTAGAATTTCGTGAACTGAAAAACCACACAAATCTTACAAATCGGACATAAAATTGAGATATATACATACTCAAGTCATGAGCTTTGTAAAATATAAACCTAATTGAGTATCGGAACGATGATACTCAAAGAAAATGGAATGAAAGTGCAAAAAAAAAAAAGAGAAAAGGGTATAAGTGCACTTGTCATGACCTGATCTATCACTTCTCTAATTGGCTCTAGCTCAGAATCAGACATGAGAATCTCGATCTCTTCCTTCTCTCTCTTCTCCTTCGGGTTCTCTCTCTCATCTATTGTAAAACGGCCAAAAAATGACGCAAGAGAACCCTCGCGGGGTTCTTATATCGTGGGCTGGCATGCAGCAGGCGCGCGTCTCACTAATTTCAGCGCTTGCCTTGGGCGCACGAGCACCTGACAGGCATTGTTGCTTTGGTTCAGGCACCCGGCGGGCGTCCCTCGCCCACTCTTTCTACACTCCCGAAATTTAATTTTTTTCACATGTATTATGCCTAATTTTAATTATATTATATTAATTACCTCATAATTATTATATTATGAGAATCATAATCTCACAATTCTCCCCCACTTAGAAAGTTTCGTCCTCAAAATTAATTAATCCTAACAATTAAACAAATAAACATACCTAGAAATAAATTGGGATACTTGTCCCGAATCTCATCTTATCTCTCCCACGTCGCCTCCTCACGGGGGTGGTTTCTCCACAAGACCTTCACGAGAGGGATTGTCTTCGAGCGTAAGATTTGATCCTTCCGATCCAAAATCTGAATAGGCTCCTTCGAATACGATAAATCTTCTTGGATAACCAAGGGGCCATAATCGATAACGTGTGTCGGATCATGAACATACTTCCTCAACAACGAGACATGGAAGACATTATGCACATCGGCCAAACTTGGTAGTAATTCCAAACGGTACGCCACTTCCCCAACTCTCTCCAAGAACTTAAAGGGTTTAATAAATCGCGGTTTCGCTTTCCTTTGACACTAAATTTAGGGTCTCCCTTCCATGGCGATACCTTGAGGAAAACAAAATTTCTAACCTTGAATCTGAGCTTGGATTTTTTCCGGTCAGTATAACTCTTCTGCCGACTTTGCGTCATCTTTAGCTTCTCAAAAATCATCGCAATCTTTTTTGATGTCTGCCTAATCACAACCATATCCAAAAGATGCCTATCTCATGTCACCTCCCAATGGATAAGAGGTTGGCACTTCCTACCATGCAACGCCTCAAAAGGAGCTATACATGCCTAGAAACTATTATTATACACAAATTCAGCCAACGTCAGACAATCATCCCAATTTCCTTTCAACTTCATCACCGAGGCTTTAAGTATTTCCTCTAATATCTGGATCGTCCGCTCAAACTGGCCATCTGTCTTAGTGTGATACGCTATGCTAAATTTTAAATTCATCCCTAATTTTCGGTGCAAACTCTTCAAGAATTTAGAGACGAGAATAGATACTGGCACACTGTACAGTCTAACAATCTCATTGATGTATAGTTGTGTCTGGCGATCACGAGAATATATCGTCCGAATGGCTAAGAAATGAGCCGATTTTGTTAACCGATCCACAATGACCAAAATTGAATCGTGATTCCTTGGGGTCCTCGACAAATCTGAAATAAAATTCATAGAAATATCCTCCCATTTTCATCTCAGAATGGATAAATGCTGCAATAATCCCAGGGGCTTCCTCCTCAGTCTCTAGCTGCTGAAAAATGAGGCATCTCCTAACAAAAGTAATTATTTTTCTCCGCATATTTCTGCACCAGAATATTTTCTTCAAGTTCTGGTACATCTTATTGATCTTAAGATGGATAGTGTACCTGGTACGATGAGCCTCATTCATGATTTATTCTTTCAAATCCTTATCATCAAGTACACATAAACGCTTTCAGAATCTCAGAACTCCATCCTCATGGACACTGAAATCCATCTGAGAATCTCGACTAAGGTCTCCAATGATATCCATTAAAAATGGATCACTAGCTTGCCCTTCCTTAATCCTCTAAAGGATCTAAGGCTACACCTATAAGAAAGACAATATCATCCTGTTGCCTTTAACATAACGCTGGATATTATAAAATTTTAAGCAATCCAACATCTCCATCTACTTGATTTGCATCCCCGCCACAAAGCTGGTTTGACAACTCAAAGCATCTACAACTACATTTGATTTCTCTAGCTGATAGTGGATCTCACAATCATAATCCTTAATAAACTCGATCCACCTTCGCTGCCTCATATTCAGCTCCTTCTGCGAAAATAAATATTTGAGACTCTTATGATCATAATATATAAGAAACTTCTCGCCGTATAAATAATACCTCCATATATTCAACACAAAAATGATGGCTATTAACACCAAGTCATGGGTCGGATAATTATTCTCATGAATCTTTAATTGCCAAAATCCATAAGCTACCATCTTCCCATTTTGCATCAAAACACATTCGAGGCCAACCTTAGAAGCATCACAATACACCTTGAAATCGTCAAAACCATTAGAGATAGCCAAAATTGGTGCCGAAGTCAAACGATCTTTCAACTCTTGAAAGCTTTGGTCACACTCTTCCGTCCATTCAAATTTCACCTCCTTCATCGTCAATTGGGTAAGCAGCAAGTAATCCAAGAGAAATTCTCGACAAAGCGGCGATAATAACCAGCCATACCCATAAAGTTACGGACCTCTGTTACAATCGTCGGTCAACTCCAACTGATCACGACTTTAACTTTCTTCGGGTCTACTCAAACACCACCATTAGAAATGACGTGATCCAAGAACACAATATCATTGAGCCAAAACTCATATTTTTTCAGTTTCATGAACAATTTGTGCTCTCGAAGGGTCTAGATCACAATCCTCAAATGCTTCTCATGTTCAACACAACTCTTCAAATAAATTAGAATGTCATCAATAAAAACCACAATAAATCTATCCAAATATGGGAAAAAAACCAAATTCATGAGGTCCATAAACACCATAGGAGCATTCTTCAAACTAAACGGTATCTCAAGAAGCTCGTAATGGCCATATCTCATCCGGAAAGCTGTTTTCACCACATGCTCTTACTTAATCCTAAACTGATGATATCCCAACTGAAGATCAATCTTCGGGAACACACAAGTCCGTTGAAACTGGTTAAAAAGATCATCAATCCGCGACAATGGGTATTTGTTTTTTATCGTGATATTATTCAACTCACGGTTGTCTACACATAACCTCAAAATCTCGTCCTTCTTCTTTATGAATAGGATTGGAGCACCCTATGGTAAAATACTGGGTCTAATAAAATCCAAATCTAGAAGGTCATGCAATTACTCCTTTAACTCTTTCAATTCAACAGAGCCATACGATAAGGAGTCCTTGAAATAGATGTTGATCCTGACACGAGATCAATCCCAAACTCAATCTCCCTATACAACGATAGAGCAGATAATTTTTATAAAAATACATCCACAAACTCACATACCACTGGAATATCCTTCGCCGATAGCTCACGACTCTCAACCACACCAGTATGTGCCAAATAGGCTTCACTTCCACTCCGCAATAGATAACGAGCTTGTAGAGTCAAAATAAAGCTAGATGACTTCACTCGCCAAATTCCTTGAATGTGGAAGGGCTCCCATTCCGAAATTACAAAGTCTACCCTCTTATGGAAGCAATCAATAGGTGCATGATTTCTTGGCAATCAATCCATACCCAAAATAATATCAAAATCATGCATCTCCAATAAGATCAAATCAGCAATTAAGGACAACCCATTCATCCCAACCAAACACGTAGGGTACAAGACATTAATAACAATAGAAGATCCCATGGGCGTCAATAAAACCAAATAATAATCAAGCGCCATGGGAGATGATATAAGAAGATAAGTAAACTCAGGTGAAACAAAAGAATGGGTAGATTAGGAATCAAAAAGTATCATACCAGAGGTGCCACAGATAGAAAGGATACCTTCTACCACATCATCGGACGCTTTAGTTTCGTTAGCGGACACCGCAAAAACCTTTCCTTGCATAACGGGCTTAGGGGTGTGGGCCTTCATCGGATGAGGACACTCCTTGATCTTGTACTCCACTTGGCCGCAATTAAAACACATGCCCATCAACTTGTAACAAGGTTTACCTCCATGCATCTTTCCACAGTGCTAGCATCAACTGACTGAAACTTGTGAGGATGGTGCGGTTTGGCTGCTCTTCTTCTCTGAATCTGACTGTCTTATCCTCTTCTATGGTCTCCCAGAGGTCGCACTAGAGCTGACACGAACACCACTCTTACTTGGTGTCATCTTCTTGAAGAATTCTTCCTTTGTAAACTCTTTTTCGTGGATCAAAGCACGATCCAACACATCCACATAAGTTTCCAACTTCAAGGTCGCCAATTTTTTGCAGATATTATCCCGTAAACCTTGAAGAAACTTTCTTGCCTTCCTCTCCTCGTCTTCTATCATGTACGGAGCGTATCACAATAACTCCGTAAACTTTACATCGTACTGGAAAAATGATCGGGTACCTTGTTTCAAGCGGATAAACTCCTCCTCCTTCTGCTCATGAAACGCGGACGGGAAGTACTTCTCCATAAATACATTTTCAAATATAGGCCAGGTGATCTAATGTTTTGGCACACCCAAGGCTCTCTTCTTCATCTCGCACCAATGATGGGCTTTACTCTCCAATCGGTGTGAGGCAAACAATACTTGATCCTCCTTCGAATAATGAATTACAACGAACACCTTCTTCAATCACTGAAACTACGTGTCTGCTATAATCGAATCTATCTCCCCCTAAAACTCAGGAACTCTCTCTTAGATGAATCAGCCATATGAAGACGGCCCAAGATTAGCAGGAACTAGGGCTGGATCAGGAATAGGTACTCGAACAAGATTCATTTGCCCCATATTCTCAATGATATCTACCATACGACCTAACAAGTTCAAATACTTGGCTTTTCTGTCACGTGGCTAACCACCTCTCCGTGTGGTCCTTATTCAATGCGGCATTATCGATTACGGATGTCTATTCTTAAACAAGAACGATATGTGTTAGATTATGGGCTGGACACTAGCAAAGAAATTATAATTCTACGCGATTCAAACACAACTAACGGTATAAATAGGATAATTCGGACAACTAAAACTACCAAATCTAATTTAACCATTCTATACCCATCGCTACTTATTCCATCTATCCTATACTATTCTAGGCTTCCGCATAATATTCATATCAAGTCTAAGACATCTAATCTCAAGTACCAATTGTGATGGACTGCGTTCCAAATCGGAATCCAATTGAGTTCCGACTGAAAAATGACGGTTAAATTAATACAAATCTGTACAAATTTCTGTACAATACAAACAAATATCCACAACATTCTAACATGGGCTCAAAAAAGTTACAAATAAACATGTGACATTGACGTAATAATTTTAATTACAATGTCAACTTAGATAAGATGCCACTAGGTATCCAAAAGAAACCATACAAACCTACGGAAGTATATAGATTCAACAAATACAGTAAAAACTAAACTATATATATATTACAATCATATACATATATCAATATACAAAATCATCAAATAATATGCAAAAGTATTCAACGAGTAACAAAATCATAAAATCTAAGTCCAGAAGATCATCCTCCAAACCATCATACCTAGTCAACTTCTAACTCTCACTCCATCTCATCAAGTATAAGCGCGTGCTCATCTAAAAGAAAGAAAACAGTGAAGGTGAGCCAAATACTCAGTAAGATATAATATAATTGAGGATAATATGTAATGTATGTAAAGTAAAGCAAGAGAAGGAAATAAATACAGTTTATGAATGCAAAAATATGAAATATGAATAAATAACTTTTCAAAACACATTTATCTTTTCTATTTTATTTTTTATCCTTTTAGGTTATAAAATATACATAAATTTTATTATTTTTACAGATCAGAGTCAGTATGCCTTACTAGCTAACGGTGCGGTCAAACGAGAAAATAAATGTGTTTACTTCTACACATTCTAAAGTATAAACCCATACAATTTAACACCCCATGGTAAGTGGTATACCTTTTACACGATATACTAGGTCATAAAACATATGTCAACGTGTCCCTCGTGGCCTAAAGGCAACCTCTTACTTTTACAGAAATATCCTAAGGTATATCAAAGAATACTACCATCTGAAATATAAATCACGGGTCCAATTTTCTATTTACTTATTCTTAAAAAAATTTCATACTCACTTTTAACACTTTGTTCTCACTCCGAGAGAACGATTCATCAAACATAATATATCATAGAATTTTTTTCATATATTTTTTAAAATTTGTACAATTCTTATGAATTTAAGTTCCACGTGACTTAAATTACATATAAAATCAATATAAAGTATGAAAAAAAATTAAAAAGTCTTACTACCATAGGCCAAACATAACTTTAAAACTTTCGAATAATAAATTCATTCATAAATACGTACAACGTAATTTTTAGAGTATATATAAGATAACATATTTATCATTCATGCGAGTAAATATGACGATTCATGTTTGATAATATTTTTAAAACATGTAAAATAATATATATAATTTATATATGAACAATTACCAAATCATCGAAGTACCCATGTCCATAAAGTTAAGGTTTCAAGTTTATAAGCCCAACTCATGCATAAATTTTTTAAAAAATTGGGTAAAACTAAATGGGGGCATGAGTTAGGATTTCGTGAAGTAAAAAATTATACAAATCTTACAAATCGGATATGAAATTGAGATATATACATACTTAAGTCCTAGGCTTTGTAAAATATAAATCCAACCGGGTATCAGAATGAGGATACCCAAAAAAATGGAACGAAAGCGCAAGAAAATGAGAGAAAAGAGTATGAGTGTACTTACCTCGACCCGATCTATCACTTCTCTAACTAGCTCTACCTCAAAATTAAACTCAGAAACATCGATCTCTCCTTTCTCTATCTTCTCCTTCGCATTTTCTCTCTCTCCTCTATTGTAAATGGCAAAAAATGACACAGGAGAACCCTCGTGGGGTTCTTATATTGTGAGCCGGCGCATAGCAGGTGCGCCCCTCACTGATTTCAACACTTGCCCTGGGCGCTTGAGCGCCTGGTAGGTGCTACCCTCTAGCTTGGGCACTCGCGGCACCGCCTGAGGCACCTGGCGGGCGTTACCCATTCATTCTTCCTACGCTCTCGAAACTTAATTTTTTTTACATGTATTAAGCATAATTTTAATTATATTACCTTAATTGCCTCCTAATTACTGTGTTATGAGAATCGACACCTCACACATCTTGCGTCGTTCCAACAATAACTCGTCTAAATAGAGAGATAACAAGAATAGCACCTGGGCAGGTGATTCCCGCAAACTAATGGTAGACAACTAGATGCACGTGTTGAATATATCTTGGCCTATATGTTAGTCTTGTAAAAGACAGATGCTAGTGTCAAAAATGAACACAGAGGCATAAGGTTCCTCTAGTGCTTATTTAAGCAAATAACCAATTTGGTGGGAAATGTTGTGTAAAAGAAAATAACCAAGACAATTTCACCTCTAAAAGAAGAAAACTAAGATGAACTCCATTACTGATACTTAGTAGAATACCATGGTATCAAAATCATTGCTCTTCTATTCTGAATAAAAGATCTACTGGAAAAGGTGGTTTGAAAAATCTGACACCCCATTAGTTGCTAAGGCATAGAAATCAAATGAAAAAGACAGAATGAAATATCGACTCATTTTATAGTAAAAAAGGATTCAAGAAATGAATCATTTTGAACCAAAGACATGTAGTTAACAATCAAAAAATCTCTGTCGAAACTACAGAGAAGCAGAATGTGATTGACACAACAAATTAGTAATAACTACTTACTAGCTTCGAGTCCCATAGGAAGAAATGTTAGAATAATTCAAAGGATGAGAATCTTTTAGGCATTATCAAGGCTTAAATTTAATCTCTGAGTATGAAAACTAGTATTAGATACATTATCAATTGGACTAGCCCAATGCATTAGTCCGACAAGCCCATGGCCTGTATATTTTATAATTAGCACAATTAAGGATTTTTAAATTTACTAATATCAACAACTTGTTATTATCAATTTAATTTATAGGCATCAATTACTTCTGATCAATCTCATAACCAAAACGTATACAATAACGGTTAAATTAATTAATTTTTAATTAACCTAACAACTTAGATCGTAGTCGGTTATTCCTATTTAGAAAATTATTATCAGTTGATAATATGATTATAAATATATCTTATTTTTTCTTTAAAAAAAGACAAATTTTAAAAAAATAGGTAATAGTGTATGACCTCTAACTCGCTTCTTCTACAAAATACAAAATCAAATCCTCCATCTATATCTCATCCCGTTAATCTGTCTCACGTTTTAAATTTTTAAAAAGTATATTGATTTGAGTATTGAATGATATATTAAAGAATAAATCTTAATTTTTTTAAAACTTTTATTTATTATTGTGGTATATAAAATTTAGATTAAATATTTGATTGTCCACCCCAAATTTATTTAAATCAAATATAAATTTTAAATATGCATTAATATATATATATAATAAATTTATTAATTTTATATTTTGCACAATATTATAATTAATAAAATATAAAAATTATTAATAATTTTATTTTTAAAAAAAAATTACTAGAAATTCAAACTCGCGACATAATAATTTGTTAATAAACATGTTAAGTGCGAAAATGGTGTACTAAACCTGCCGTTATCGTTCCACTTAAATCCGTGTCCCATCGATCTTCTTCCTCGTTTGTCTCTTCCTGGGTGCCCTCTCTTGCTTCTCGCGCGCTGTCTCTCCCTCCATACCGTCTCGCTGTGGCACATGCTCTTAGACGCACCTACACGCTCAAAATCCATCGAAACAACAAAATCCATCAAGCAAACTCTTAATTTCTGCTCTTTTCACCTTGAAATTCAGAGCAAATCTCAATTTTGACGATCAAACATTTTTTCACAATTTTGTCCTCGTTCTTCAATCGCTTAATTATAGGATTTCTGGGTATATATCTACCTCAAAATCAATGTATTGCGCTTTTAATAGGGAAAAAAAATTCCCCATGGCCGACGATCTTGATCTCTCGAGTTTGGACTGAGAACAGACAATTGGGGCTGTGAGAGAGTGAGTAGAGATCATGTCGAATTCTCAGAAGCTGCTGCAGTGAGGTGTGTGATCTCAACTGCGTCTAGTTACAATTCTTGCAAAGCTAACATGGCGCTGTCCGATCAGTTTCCGGTTGGATTGAGAGTTCTTGTCGTTGACGATGATACCACCTGCTTAAAAATTTTGGAGCAAATGCTCCGTCGATGCCTGTATTCTGGTGAGTTTTCCGAGTTATTCTTCAATTTTAAAATTAATCTAAGCTCTTCTACACCACTTCACTATTTCCTCCTAAATTGCCCGCAGTTACGCTTTGCTCCAAGGCTACTGTTGCCTTGAATCTTCTTCGCGAAAGGAGAGGCTGTTTTGATGTGGTACTGAGTGATGTTCATATGCCTGACATGGATGGCTATAAGCTCCTTGAACATGTTGGGCTGGAAATGGACCTTCCTGTAATTAGTGAGTTGCATCTTTCATCCTTAGCTTCAACTCTGTCATCAACAAGTAATTTTTGATGTACTGAGAACAAATGGTACAAATGTGAAGAGATAGCATGGATTCATCATGCCATTGTATAATATAACCTATCACAAATGGTGAAATATTACTAATATTACCAATGTATCATATTATTGTGGCTAATCTTCTTTGTACATCAATGATTTTTCTTTTATCAACTTCAGGTTAGTAAATGAAATTCGTTTTGTGAGTTTCATTTGCGTACTAAAATAATGGTTCATTATCTAGTGATATCTGGGGATGGAAGGACCAGCACTGTGATGAGAGGAATTAAACAGGGGGCCTGTGATTATCTAATTAAGCCTATACGGTTAGAAGAACTGAAGAATATATGGCAGCATGTTGTTAGAAAAAGATGGAATGAATGTAAGGAACGTGAGCATTCTGGTAGCTTGAAAGATACTGATCGGCATAGACAGGGATATGATGATTGTGATTATGCTTCTTCTGTTAATGATGGAGCTGAAGGAACATTAAAAGCTCACAAAAAGAAGATAGGTCCTATGGAAGACGATAATGGTGAGTTGGAGAATGATGACTCATCTACATCTAAGAAACCACGTTTAGTGTGGTCTGTGGAGCTCCATCAGCAGTTTGTTAGTGCAGTAAATCAACTGGGCCTTGATAGTATGAACTCCAATCTATCCTTCAACTCCTATATTGATTACTTCAATTGAATGTCGTAGTTCTAAGGTGGCTAGGGATTAAGAATTGCTTTTGTTGCTCTTGTGAAGGTGCATAGCTTCTTGTTGTAACTGCTTTCATATCTTCTTTGTCTCCTATATCAGAAGCTGTACCAAAACGAATCCTTGAAGTGATGAATGTCCCAGGATTAACGAGAGAAAATGTTGCAAGCCATTTGCAGGTCTGAATCCATCTTGATTATAAACTTCCTTTAAATATTGAAAGCTTATTGTTGGAGCCGGTTTGTTGCATGTTCTTTTGCTGATTCTAGCCTTCAACAAGACTTTATTTCTTTTAATTGTTTTTTACTTTTTTTTTTTTTTGTGTGGGGGGTTGGGGGGGCTTAATGTTAATGCCATTCAGGCTATGAATCTGGAAATGGTTGGGTAGGATAATGAAACTCTGACTTCTCTTCGCTCATCCTAATTGAGAAGAGAGAGAGAGAGAGGGAGGAGGGATGGAGGAAGACATAAGCATGCCTAGTTCTTGGGAAGACTGTTTTCTTCACTTCTAGTTAATCCATACAAACAGAAGTAACATTCTTTTATTCGTTTGTAATATTGACTAGTTTCAATTCAAACAATCACCAGGTTAGATTTTTTCTTTTCCTTTTCTTTTGTATTTGTGATGTGTAGAAATCTCCAATTGAAACAATCTCCTAGTTAGATGTAACTTTTTGTAATGTGCTTTTGATGTGCAGAAATTCAGACTATATCTGAAACGATTAAGCTGTGTAGCTCAGCAACAAGTAGGGGTTCCTCATTTATTCTGTGGTCCTCTAGAACAGAATATGAAATTTGCTTCTCTTGGAAGATTTGATGTCCAAAGTCCTTCTACATCAGGTCAAATTCCTTCACAAGCTTTGGCAGCACTTCATGCCGAACTTTTTGAACAATCAACCGGGAACTTATCTTCGTCCATGATGGATCAGCCAGCTCTTGTTGCATCATCCTTGCAGAGATTCAAATGTTTTCCTATTGAGCAAGGAGCACCATTTGTACAGCCTTTAGTCAAATGTCAATTTTATACTTCCGAACCTTTCTCTCAATCTTCTATGTATTCTGGGGATGCACCTTCATTTGGAGTATGGCCAACAAACAGTCTTGGTACTGCGGTATCCAGTGGGAGTCTTGAAGGATTTGGCACTCAGAATATCGACTTGTTTGTTGATGTATCAAGGCAGCGGCAGCTCCAACAACAGCCCTTACTACCAGAGACTAGTCAATCAAGTATTGTTCAACCATCCTGCCTCTTGGCCTGCTCTCAAACATCAGGCAATTTTCTGGGAGGTGGGGGAGTTGGTTTTGTTAATCATGACAGCAGGTTTAGCCAAAGCTCATTTATTGATTATAGCATGGCCACCCGATCAAATAATTCCTCAGTAGCTGTTAGGCAGAATTATGACCTTAGTGCTTGCTCACCTCATGGTTCTGCATCTCAATCGATGTCACCTTGCTCAATCAATACTGATGGTGGCACCAGTCAACAAGATCAGAGTACAACCATGGCTTCTGCTGCAACAACACAACTACTCAGGCTTGCTCCTGATGTTTCCAACGTACTGTCATCATGTACTACGAAGTCATCTCAATTGCTTGATCACGGATCATTGGCAAACATTGGGTTTGCTGGTAAAGGGTCTTTTTTTCCCTAGCCGGTGGATTTAACCCCAGGTGATTTAGACAATGATAGAAGCATTAGCACAGTAAAGCAGTAGCAGGATTTCAAATATATGGAGAGTGCCAGAGTGTGCATCCCAGTTTTACAGCGATGTACTTCAAATGATCTCACGCATATGCTTCCATAATAGGTGATTCCAGTTTGTATACTATGGCTTAAATTGTTTATATTATACTGATGTTAAACTTATGCATTAAAATGTTTGTATTATACGAGTGTTGAACATCTTGATTTTTGAAGTTGGGAATGCTTTCTTGTTCATTCTAGCATTGAGGTAAAATCGTATGCATAACTTGAAGAAATCTTCCTTGCTTTTACATTAAATTGCATCGTAAATTTCTCAATGGAAGGTTAGATGACTTTGATATTCAACCTTTTTGGAATTTAACTCCAATATTTAAGTTTCTAGGCTAAAGGTGAACCATAATACAACGGTATGATTGTTTTATTGTGATATGGAGAGCACAAATTCAAAACTTGGATACAACTATGCGATGCACAGATAAGACTGCATATATATTTTCCTCCTTTGATCCTTCATTGTAGAAAGTCTCGTGTACATGACCATTCTTTTGTTGAAGTTCCTTGGCTGTGTATCACGTGTATGGAAGGAGGAGGGGTGCATGTTTTATATCTTTCTCCAGTGTGGCTGCCGAGTAGGTCCAGTATTTATCATCTCTTATCATTCTAAGAGATCGTGCTACTGTGCGGCTTTGTATCTTGTTCACATTTCTTGTTTGTTCTTCTCGGTTGGGACTTGGTGACACTTTAATGCTCTTATGGGACGAATACTAACATTATCTATCTGATGATCAGCCTGCTTCAAGAATTCCTCTTGCTTCTATTTCAGATAAACTTCTTACTTTTGCCTGGCCATCCGATGCTAGATTGTCGGAAATCATCAGCATCCAACACTGTCTTCCTGCAGCACTACTTTCATTAATAAAATGCTTTGATTGCATCATATAAGTTGTTTGATAATTGTCCTCCTATTCTAAATAGCTCAAAATGGTTGATATTCCAGAAAACATGTTAGCTTCCAGAGGCATTGCTCATCCATCATAGTAAACATGTCGATCATTGTTGGTATTGGCTTTGGTGGTAATTAGTAGCAAGGTAACTGTATGCACGTATTGTAATGTCCCGGATTTTTCTTGAGAAAATTACATTATATATTACGATAAACATACATCTGGATGTGAACTTGGGTAACTAGTTGGTATGTATTGGGGATAATTTGGTGTTCTAAAATAGTATCCTAAATTTTAAAAATGACTGAATTATTAGGGTTAAAATATAAAATCAATTGATCAAATCAGTTAGAGCTTTTAATAAATAATAATTGGGTATGATTGTGGAATAATTATAAGTCTAAATTAAGGCCTAATCATCCCATATTTAGAATTAATTAAGTTAAATTGAATTTAGGGGAAGAACTAATCCTAGAGTATAAATCTTCCGAATCGGAGCCTAATTTGGAATTAATAGAGCAATTGACCTAATCGTGGGAAATATTACATCTTAGGTTTACCAAATAACCAACTTAGAGTAGAAAATTTCGTGGAAATTGGGTAAATTGGTGAAGGCAGCCATGAACGTCGCAAAACAGGGGAGCAGCCATCACAGCCAAAATTAGACAATCACACATGTAATTCGACCAATTAAAAGGTTCCAAACGTGTCAATGGCAGATTAAGCTACTTTTCTATGAATTTTGAAGGCCAGAAATACAGTGATGCACAAACTTCTGAAAACAAAACCCACTCAAGAAAGAAAAGCTCGAAACTGAGAAGAAAAAGAAGAAAAGGGATTCGTATGTGCTAATCGGTAAATAATTTTTTAATATAGTTGTTATTCTATGATCAATTATTTGTCTAGTATCTTGAATAATTATTCGTTTGAATCAAATTTTCCTCGTGTGGTTAAATTTGAGAGAAAGGCAAATATTATACCGAAATTGGGCATATTAATTTTTATATTATTGATTCTATCTGAATCTCTTTGATCTGATCTCTATTATTGTTATATACCTAAATTTTATTACATTTTTGAATTATGAAATTACTTGTTAGGTATTGGATTTATTTGTTGTTATCTCTAATTTTTTTAGAATAGGACAGGTTACTGTATAAGGGATAGTAGAACTAGATGGCTGAAGGGACCTAAATATTATTATGATATTATTTTGAGTCAAGTGCTAGTAGTTATAGTCTATAAAACTATATTTGAGTTTTATGAATTGTTTTAAATATTATACTTATTAGATATGCGTATTGTAAAATTAAAAAGTATTATTATTAAATCATGTGAGTTATATATATAATTATGGTTTGAAAAATATAAGGTTGTGATTCATAAAATAATTGAAATTGCACGAAACCCTCACAAGGGTTTATGTACAAAGAACAGACAAACCTCACGAATCGAGGTTATGTAGTCCGAGTAACCACATATACTATTCTCATTCCACCCGAAAGGCTTTTGATATGTGTATAGTTGGTGACGTCACCGGTGAGTATAGGAAGAAGACGAAAACAGAGAAGACAATAGAAGAGGTGGAGTTTAGCAGAGGGAAAGAGAAAAAATCGAGAGAGAATGAGACAGGGAGGCAGAGTTGCAGAAGGATAGGACAAAGAGAGGAAAGTAGGGAAGGAAAAGAAGATGCAAGAAAGAGGGCAAATTATCTCCTTCTTTACCACAACAGTAATGGGTTACATATATAGTAATAGGCACACGCTTGTAGCCCAGTGTAGCAAAGGTACATGTAACCTAAATAGAAAGTAGAAAAGCAAATAGAAATCTGTTTCTTTTTCTTCACTTGAAGCTGCTGAATTTATCTCGTGATCAACAGAATTTAGGTTTATATAATTGAGTAAGTTCGAAACACTTAGATAGCTGTTATTGGCTATTGACGCATCAGGCTTCCGAGATCCATCACTGGTAGCTTCTTGCTATTCAAAAGCCTTGGATTCAAAGTACTCAAGCCAAGCAGCAGCATCCTGAGAACGCAGATCATCAGGGCCCAACTCTCTGTTGTCTGAATATGGGCTGGTTTGAGGAATCTCTGATTATATTTCAGAGAAAAGTAAGAAGAATGATAAGCCACCTTCCCTACCCAGCCATCAAGGATTGCATAGGAAACCATGAGTGTGCAACGAATTGACTCAAATATAAAGCGGATAGACTCAACGAAGGACTGAACAAGATAACTGAGAGCAACGGAGCCCAGGCTGTATCTCACAAGTTGCTTCGTTGAGGCAAAAATCGGAAGAGATGGAATCTCTTACAATGTTTCGCCAGAAGCCAAATAATAAGAGGTAACCGAGGCTGTTATAATAGTAGAATGACATGTGATGAAGAAATGTGTCGCCCAATAACACCCAAAGAGGTGGAAGAAAATGGTGACCTCGATATGAGCAGTATAACGACTACGGTAAACACAACAGTTTTCATAATTTATCCAGTAACTGAATAAATAGAGAGCAATAGAGAACCAAAACATGTAAATAATTGTATGACTGGTGTATGGTAAGATTGGAACAAGCATAAGAGTTTGAACTTCTCCTATGACCTTTGCAGCAACCCTAAGAACTGATGTTGCCATGAGGATGTGCCTCACAATTGCAATAGATGCGAGGATGGATATAACTATAACTACAGTCATTAAGATAATAGTAGCACAAAGGGGATATAATTCCCTTCCAAATACATGAATGTATGGATCATGCTTACCAATGATGGGAGATACAGTATCATTCCCAATCCATCCCGCCTTCGAGTAGAAAAATATTGTCACCGATATTATCAGAATTTTAAAAAGCATGACAGTAATCTAGGGCATCCCGACGACAATATGTCGAATCATAAGCAACCAAATCACTAACAAAAACAGTGACAAGATTCCGCCACAGATAATGAGTACTGCCTATGACTTCCTGATGTCAGCCATGTATCTCTTTAAGATAGTAGACCGAGAGTTGATGGACCTTTGGATTGATTTATCGATTACATGACCCTCGTTGATGTTAACCCCACGCATCTGCTGCCAGTGTCTCAATGACATCTATGATGCATGAGCTACGAATTGGCAGCTCGAGAAAACATCTACATTGGGGAATATTATAAGGTAACAAGGACCGTGAAGCTGCAGTGGTGTGTTCCTCATATCTGGAGTAAGGAACTCAAAATAATCATAGTTCCTATTAATCCATTCATTTGTTGAGAGATGGATGTCCCCTTATGGGTAATCACAAACCCAATTCAGTAAATCTTCAAATGGCATGGGGCAATTCAACAAGCAAATGCTCCAAGCATCAGCCAGTTTGAGGGTAGCTTCAGCACCTAAAAGCTCCTCGATTGCAATAACTAAGTCAGTTGACTGTGCTATCATAAGTTTGAACACAACTCGGAGAATCTGATAGGACCCTTCAGACAAGCAGGGCTGGGCATCAACTTGCCTATTCCCATATCCTGACCAGTAAACAATCCCAAAATCAATCCCAAAATCGATCCCCAATAACTTGGAGAGGTCCATTTATTTAGCAATCGAGTCTGCTGAAAATTATGAATTAAGCTATTGTCCCTCAAGACAATCACCAATTGACCCATAACAAAGGAATTTGAGGTTGGGGTAAATGAAGATGGAGAGCAATTTGGGCTGGAGGATGGAAAGTAACAAAGGGAGAAGCCACAGGAGATGAAGGATTCTCTAACCAGTCAGGGTTTCGCTTGATTCTGTCGAGCGATAGAAGGACGTCAACAATGGAGCACTGGATATGCTTGGATGTGGAAGTAAGTGCCGCGAGTCTTTCTATATTTCGTCGAATGGTTGTTGTGACTTATTTCATCTCCTTCGACATCCTTGCAATGGAAGTTTAGAGCACTTGGTCTTCAGTTGGCATCTTCTCTGCCTTTGTTTCAATGAGAGCACCAATGATACATGTACAGTCGGCGACGGCGCCGGTGAGCTTATGAAGAAGACGAAAACATAGAAGACAATATGGGAGGGGGAGTTCAACAG
>JAOVVI020002702.1:0-20522 GCA_028571085.2 Nepenthes alata | reverse complement strand
CCCCGGGGGGAGGGGGGGTGAGTTTTTCTCCTACTAATTGTTGAAATAAGAATTTACACCTCGATATGATGTTTAGTTTGTCATCTAATATATATAAATATATTTAAAAATAATTAATTTTATTGTTAAGAGGGTTGACAGTACGATATTCATTTACTTAAAAAATAAATAGGATATTTTCAAATAATATATTAGAATTTTCATCAAATAAATATTTTTAAAAATAAGGATAAAAGTATAAATTTTTTGGTGGAGTTTTTACTTCACAAATTATCAATATTTTTAAATACATAGTCCTCTTACGAGAGCATCAAAAATAAATAAATAAAAAGCTCCACACAATTATAGAGTGGTAGAAACAATTGGCATTGAATATTGTACGGTCAATAAAATTTTTGGTATGATTTTAATTAAAATAAGTTCAAAACAATATTTAATGTTATAAAATGGCAAATCATTAGTATAGAGCACAGGAATATAAGATTTGATGGCTTATCAGATATATTCGAATCGGAAGAGGGCCAAAAAGTTTATTTGCATATTTTGTTCATAATAGTTGGAAAAAAATTAAAATTTAAAAAAGTCATAAATTAAAACATTTATCACTGATTCTATTATGTCCCTGTGACGGACCGACTATATTCTACCATATGCAGCCGCCCGTCGACCGGAACCGATCATACACTCTGAAAAAATGGGTGGACTTAAAATTTTTCTTTTCTTTTATATACTTTATATCGCGAGTACAAGATCGCGTAAGGCCTAACAAAATGAGTTGGCGGCCAGGGGTCGTGGGTTTCGCTCTTGACCGGCCAAGGACGAGGTCGGTCGGGCATGAAGGTCCGAAACAAACTGAAATGCCACTAGAAGTTACAAATTATTCAAACCATAAATCGTACGGAAGCATACTAATATTCATTAACTTTTAACAACATAGGTAATTTACAAATCTTTCCCCAAAACATTAAAAGCGGAAGCATCATTTTTACTTAGCTACTTAAGAATTCCGGCTAGCTATCCTGCCTATCTAGTCCGTCGAACCTCATTCGCTTTCGTCCGTCATAAGCTCGTCATTATCGTCATCTGAAAAATATAAGAAGTGAGCTAGAGAGCCCAGCAAATTACTCATGCATAAATCATGCATAGTCATGAACCGTGAGACAAACAGACAGAATACAATAGAGGCATATATATACATGCAGTTTCATAATCATGGCCGGAGTCGATGCAAACTGATTCCAAAGTTATTCTTATGCAAATTTGATTCTCAATAACATGCTTCTGTTTTCAAATCCATTTTCGTCAAAAACCGGCTACTTTTAAGGTGTGCAGCTCTCGACCGTAACGCTACATTTAAGGTCCGTAGTCATGACCCAAATCAAACAGCAACATTTAAGGTCCGCAACTCTCGACCATCATATCTCAATAACGGCTACATTTAAGGCCTGCAGCTACTCGGCCATCAAACACTTAGTTCCGCAAATCATGCTTTTCCAGAAATCAGAGTCAAATATGCAATTAACCGGTTTCAAAATCATGATACAATGCTAGTTTTGAAATCACAGTGCAAATGCCAGTTTTAAATATGATACAATGCCGGTTTCAAAATCACAGTGAAAATACCGGTTTGAAAATACGATGTAAGGCCGATTTTGAAATCACAGTGCAAATGCGGGTTTCAAAATACGATATAAGGCCGATTTTGAATAATAGTGTAAATGACGATTTCAAAATACGATACAAGGCCGGTTTTAAAATCACGGTGTAAATGTCGGTTTCAAAACTTAATACAAGTAAGGTCGATCGGTGGTCTTTATAAAAATGCAGAACAAAGCTTCCTTTAAATATGGCATTAACAGAAATTCTTCCTTAATTCAGATGATCAGAATAATATCATACATATTTTAACATAATTTCATTAAAGTCAGATATACTTGCATTTCAAATATGAGTTTTAAATACAGGGAGTACACTTGCCTGGATTGGATATATGAACCCCTTACTTGGTTCTGGCTCGAAGTTCTTAGCGCCTTCACCCGATTGATTGCCCAGATTCCTATCCTAATTCCCGGGGCCATTACTTATAGGCGTTGGGGTTGGCGGTAGTAGGTAGGGTAGGTCAACTGCTTGTATTTCTTTACTTGCTCCCCTTGTCTTTCTAGAAGGGCAACGGGGTGGTTGTGAATAAGTTACCTACTCAGGCATGGTCATCCAAACCTTAATTAGTCATCACCAATCAATCGGACAGTCAACTCTTCTTTGGCTTCTCTTCACATCTTCCGGTCAACCTGTGGTTGACCGGACTCACTTCCCTTAACATTTCCTAAAACCAGTCAACCTTATTTTGACGCCGGTCAACTCTCGGATGCCGCTCATCATCTTAACGCCGGTCAACATTTTTATTAATGCTAGTCAACATTTCACCCTCAACTCTCCGGTCAACAATCACACAATTTCGGTCAACTTAACTACCCCGACTTGCCTTCTATTCTTTATTGGGCTTCATTACTTTCAGTCAACTGACGTTGATCGGATAAGTACCATTCACATTTTCAGTCAACTGGTGTTGACCGGATAGACTTTATTTTACTCAAACATCATATTAACTTAATGACTGGGACTTTCTATGATTTAGAATCTCGGCCATTACACTTGAGCCATCGCCACCTCACAGGGACCGTAGTAAATCACTCGTAGCAGTGTAATCTACAGAGCATAAGTCTCTTTCAAATATCTTACAAACTCTTCTCATCCTAATATTCCTGCATCCATATCACGTTTATTTTCATGCATGTATCTTTTTATTTTTGGAAAATGATTTCTAATTTGATCGTCGGAGTGTTTATGATGGGACAACCTTCCGTCATCTTCTGACCTTTTATTTGTAATTTGTAGTGTGTATGACTCGAGTTGAGAGATGCAGAGACCGAATTCGTTTGTGATTCAACCAAAACGAGAAATTTAAAAGGCTATCTAATTTGCACGAGAATCCAAACCTAGGAACGTATCACGTATGGATTAATATATGAAAAATTATATACAACTTAATATTAAATAATTTTTATTTATTTGGTATAATAATAAATATTTAAAAACTTAAAACATTACTTTTTACAATTTTAAATCTCCTCATATATATTATGTAAATCAAATATTTTCAGTATTAATCAAATAATGCGGACATATATAATAAAAACACTTCAATAAAAAAAACTTCTGGGTAAATGGGAAAATAGATAATACATAAATTATTAGAAAAATATGGTTTATGGGCAAATAATGGAGGGATAAATATTGTAAGAAATAAAAAATCTGTCCCACTAAAGTTTTGATTGGAAAGAAATGACATAAATTTAACATTAAAATAAAAAAGTGATGATGATTAAAAAATTACAATTTTTATTTTAATTTAATTTAAGTATTATCTGATTTTCATGATTTTTCACAATTTTTTAAATTTTTTTTAAAAACTATAAAAATAAATTTAATAAAATATAATTGAATATTTTATGTTTTTTAAAATATTTTTTTGATATTTCTAATTTCCATAGTAATTTTTCTAAATAAACATAATTATATTTTTTTAAATTTACTTAATTTTATATATTTTTGCACAATTTTACCCATTAAAAAGAAAGGAGCCAAACACAGCATTACTTCGAATAAAAAGGGCTGTCCGGTAATTTCACAGTTCACACGCTTACTTTCAACAGCTGTATTCGGCAACGGCGTCTCTATTTTGCTGGCATTTCCCAGCTTTTTCCGGTGTATTGCTTTCTCAGGGTTTTCTTCTCCGGTAAAATCTCTTCTTCATCCCTGCTTCCTTCTCTCCCCCTCTTTGTTAATCTGAAACTGTCTTTCATACTCTTCCGTGATGTGGCGGTAGAATTTGTGTAGCTTTGTTCGATTGGATTAGTGATTTAATATATCTTGGTTGCTTTCTGAGAACACGGGGAGAAATATTTGAGAGATTCGTGCTTTGAAGTTAGCGGTTTTAAGTTCAGCATTCTAAACAACTTACCCGTTGTAGATGAGGTTGATTCCCCTATTTTTTTTTGGTCCCTTTTGTGCTATTTTTCTAAAGATTCTTTGAGATTAGACGGAGGAATTTCATTTCTGTTCCGGTTTTTGAAATTTTAAGTGTGTGATTTCAGTTTTGCTACAATTTTAATTTACCTACCCCTTTATTTTTCGGAGTTCAGCTATTGATGTGTTTGTTTAGACGGTCGAAAATTCTTTATTTGATGTATCCCCCGTATCTCCTATCCATTCAGTTTTATATTGCTTACTCACATGTTGATCTATCCTTTCTGTTGTCTACCGAAATGGAAGCATCTAAATAAATTTTATGAAGTTGAAAATTTTCTAGGTGGTTCGTATGGATTAGGGTTTTTTTTTTTTCTAGGTTAGACTCTTGATGCTTGCCTATTGTTGCTGAAGATTTGTTCTTGGAGTTATTTTCTTATTAAAGGGTATTTTCAGCTCTGTATTTTTTCTGATAGTGATTCAACTTTTTTCTGTTGCAGGCATAGATGGGAAGAACTCCCCCGTCCAACCTTAGATAACTACCTTCATTTAGAAATGGTAACTTTGTATTGGCAAGTTTCAGCGTTAGAGAGAGAATATTAAATTCTAGCTTTTGAGTTCCCATCTGTCCGCTGTACCCATGGATCCAAGACTTGCTTCCAATCAAGTTCATGAATCCCCAACGGAGAGTGCCAGTTCACGTGATACCTCGCCTAATGCTGATGCTGTCATGGCAAAGAAGCGGGAGAGTGAGAAAGCTGAGAATGATTGTTTTGAACAGTCAGTGGTTCGAAGAGTTTTGCCTGCAGATAAGATAAATCTCCGTAATATAGCAGAAGAAATGGTTGATACCATCTCTGAGAAAATGCAAGTTCTCCCAGATGAATATCTTGAAGAACTGAAGAACCGACTCCGTTTTATTCTTGATGGGACTGGCGGCTCACAACATAGGGAGGAATTTATGGTCTTGCAGAAGCTTGTTCAGAGTAGGTCTGATTTAACCTCAAAGACTTTAGCTAGAGCACACCGTGTGCAGCTGGAAATTCTTGTTGCCATCAAAATGGGAATCCAGGCATTTTTGCACCCTAATGTCAGTCTTTCCCAAGCCTCTCTTATCGAAATTTTCTTGTATAAGAGATGCAGAAACATAGCCTGCCAAAACCAGCTTCCTGTTGATGATTGTACCTGTGAAATATGCCGCAATAAAAATGGTTTCTGCAATGTTTGCATGTGTGCAATCTGTACCAAGTTTGACTTTGAAGTGAATACTTGCCGATGGATTGGTTGCGATTTGTGTTCTCATTGGACTCATATGGATTGTGCGATTCATGATGGATTGATATGCATGGGTACTTCTACTAGGACTGGCACAGGACAGGCTGAGATGCTTTTTAGGTGTAGGGCTTGCAATAGGACATCTGAGCTGTTGGGTTGGGTGAAAGATGTGTTCCAACACTGTGCACCATCATGGAACCATGCTTCTCTTTTGAGTGAACTTGATATTGTTTGTAGAATTTTTCGCGGCAGCGAGGATGTCAAAGGGAGGAAACTTTTCTGGAAGTGCGAGGAGCTCATTGAAAAAATGAAGGGTGGACTAGCAGAGGAAATAGCTTGCAGAGTGATTCTCATGTTCTTCCAAGGTACTTTGTGACACCTCAATTCAATATTAATTCTTATTTGAGACTTTGATGGTAATTGCCGCTTACAGAAGTCTTGGCTTTCATTTCCTGTGTAGGACCACTTTGTGTTGAATGTGATATGTATGTTGCTATCTGATATCCTTGAATTTAAAAGTTTGAGGCTTAACACGAGAAAACCTCGGCCCGCGTGAGGGTCCTGAAAATGTTGTATTGTGTGGAAAAGTGAGTGGAAAATAAGATGCACCTGGCAGAAAAAGAAAAGGAAGTCTATAATAGATTTCCTGCTAGTTTTGAGCTACGTTTATTCAATGAGCATCTTGCCTCTATTGAATTTCAACTTGCCATCTCTGGCTCGATGTATGATCTTTTCTCCGACACTGGAGACAAAAGTATGTGGAAGCTGTGGTCTAGTTTGATTTGACAACTTAGTACAGATGATGCAGTCATCTGAGCTGCATCGGACCTGAGTGACTCATTGATGTGGTCAGTTTACCTTCTCCTGGTCAAAATATGAGAGGTTATCTAAGTCAAGACACGAGTGTGAGCCTTTGAGGACTCTTTAGATAGTTTGGTTTGACAGCTTTGCAAGTGTAGTAGAGTTGCTTGCAGATTTGGCAGTCAACTGAGCTGCGAGTTGCCTGACACCTAAGGCATTCACTAAAGACCAATCTTTGGAACAGTTTTGAAATGTAAAGTTCTCATGGTACTTTTTTATAAAATCTGATTAGATGGAGATGTGAAAGTTTTGGAAGGACTTTTTTCTTGGTAACGGGTGTTATGATGGAGGAATTATTGGCAAAGAGTAGCAAAAGGCAGTGTATCCTGTGGGTTTGGGGTGACATGGTTGGATAGAATATCTGAACCTGTAGGATTCCTGTCAAATATGTTGCTGTTGTTTCTTCCTTGTTCGGTTTAAACTTATTCGTTATTTGCTTGAACATTGGGCTTGTAGAATCCAAATCTGTCTGAAATCCTAGAATTAAGGCATCATATTCACTAAATCAGACTTCTTTCCCTATTTGCCCCCTCTTCAAGCAAACAAGTTGAAAATGAAACCATATTGTTTGGAATTTATAAATTGTGCGAAATTTTTTTATCTGTTATAAAAAAATTGCTTGTGGGATCATTTTTTTGTGGACAATGCTGTTAATTATCCCATAATATGTCAAACGAGCACTTATTTTTGGGCTAATTGTGTAAAAAAAAAAAATTCAACCTTTCTATAAATTTTTGTGTAAATACATCTTTTTAATGGCAGCAATTGTTTTATGACCTTTGACAAATTAAATTAATGTACCTTTGGGCAATCTAGCCTACACTTGAGAAGAATCTGTGTTCTTTGTTCTTGTTGGTGGTTCTAACAAATGTGGCTACTACACTGATAAGGTGATACTTACAAGTAATTACGCATTTATTTCCCTCTTCAGTCGTTGGTTTCTTCATAAATCTAATACTCTCTTAATAAGCCACTTTTTCAAAGGACTTCAAACGATACAAAGGACTTCATAAAAACACTGTACATGCTTTTTATGCATTTAGTAAACTTGTATTCTTACAGGTAAATTGAAAGTAAAAGCCCCTTCGAAGTAATTGTTGTCATGGTCATATCTCAACTGTCATTTACTGACAGAAATATGTTTATGACAACTTTTGCTCCCGAGATTTCAATTGACATTCTTGTATGAGTTATTCAATGACAAAACATTGATTAAAGGATATGACGTTGGATGTGAATGATGGCTGAAGCCATTCCACAAATGAATTCTGATCCATATAATTTAGATCGTATTGGGAATTTCCTTTAAGCCTTGGCTTGATTCGTTTGTTTCTGTCTTTTCTCCACCTCCCCAAAGAGCTCGAGGCAGACTCATCGAAAAACCCAGAACTCGGGGAAGGAGGAAGGCTGTTAGCTCCACAGGAAGCCTGCAAGCAGATAGCTGAAGTGGTGCAGGAGGCAAAAAGAAAAATGGAAATGGTTGCCGAAGAGAAGTTGAGGATGCTAAAGAAAGCCCGTTTGGCTCTCGAGGTTTGTGACCGTGAGCTCGAAGACAAAGCCAGGGAAGTGGATGAACTCCAGCTTGAGAGGCAGAGGAAAAAGCAGCAGATCGAAGAGCTCGACAGCATCGTGAAACTTAAACAGGCAGAAGCCGACATGTTCCAGCTTAAGGCTGATGAGGCAAGACGAGAGGCTGAAATGCTCCAGAAAATAGCGCTTGCTAAGGCAGAGAAATCAGAGGAAGACTATGCCAGCAGATACTTAAAACTCAAGCTAAGTGAGGCGGAGGCAGAGAAGCAATATCTCTTCCAGAAGATGAAACTTCACGATAGTTCTCACCCACTGCATGGCAGCAGCGCTGATGGGAATAATGACCCTTCCCAGATGTTCTCCAAGATGGAAGACTTGATCAAAAATGTGTACAATGCTTCCTCGAATGCCGGCAAAGCTACCCGAGAAAGCTCCTGATGAATACTCTTCTGGGTATTTATTACTCGAAAGTGGCCGATTCGATAGTGTCATTCGTTTCGATCGGACAGGAAATATGTTGTTCTGTTGTATTCATATATGCTGCTGCTTACCTCTGAGTGGTTCTGTGCAAGTAAAATGTGACTGCCTTTTCTATTGTCCACGTTTGTTAGTCGTTGGATGCCAAGTTCATAGAGGACTTATATAATATGGTTTAAATACTTATAATATAAACTAAATAAAACATGAGTAAAGAAATCTGAAGTAGTTATGATTGGAGGAATGAAAATAAATAGACTTATAAAAATTAACGTAATATAATTATGTTTGATTAAAAGATCACTTCTATTATGACTGATATTAGATAAAATGGTGTTATATAGTTGATCATATTTAATGAGATTTAATTTTTTATTATTGTTATTTTTGTTGGGCCGTAAGCAATCCAAACTGAATGGTTTGGTTTTGATTTCAAATGTTGCAATTTTTTATGGTTTTGGGTTTGGTGAACATATATTATGACACTGTATTTAATTTAATATGGTTAAGTTAATATCGGTTATTTTAAAATAAATATAGCTTGTTGAAATATGTCGACTTTTTTAAAATAAAATAATGTAAATGGATATTTTTCATATCAAATATTATTTTTTTAAAAATGTTGATTATTTTTATAAAAAAAAAATTGGCTATTTTAATACTTTTAAAATTTACAATTAGAATAAAATTTCCATTATTTTCATAAATTGACCTAAAATTGGGAAGATCAGAATTTCTATTTCGTAAAATAAGGTATTTTGTCTATTTAAAAATTTTAATATAAATTTTATAAGATAAAAAAATCTAAAAAAATTAGAAACACTTACTTTATAAAGTAGGACCCCCTGTTAAAACTATTGAGGCTAGAGCAAGGTTGCTCTCGTTGACTTTTGGCTCTGCGTAGGACTATCGTTAAAGTAATTTTAATTTTAATTATTTTTGATATTTTAAACAGATTTAATAATCTAAACACTTAGAATAATAAATTAAATTACATTAAATCATAACTATTTAAACTATTAGATTAAATAATTATATGGAATGGAAGCTCCCTTGCGCAGCATCCTTTCTTCTTCCTGTCCATCCAAGCAAAGGACTGTTGTTAAAGGACGAAAACGATGCCAGTTGCTGGCCTCTCTCTCTCTCTCTCCAAAAGATTTATGGCGGGTGACGTTCTAACGGAAGATCTGGTGGTGGAAGTACTCTTAAGATTACCTGTCAAATCCCTTCTTCGATTCAGGTGCGTTTGCAAAGCATGGTTCTTCCACATTACGAGTCCTACTTTTATCGCTGCTCACATCGGTCATCACAACAAGCAAAATAAATCTCTTCTCCTCGTTCGGAAGTACAACGATTTGGAGAGCAAAGTTATGTACACTATAACTCAAGACAATGATAGATTGGATGAGATCATGAAAATTGATTTTCCATTCGTTAGCGTAAACCAATTTTTCAGGATTTTGGGTTGTGTGAATGGATTGGTGTGCCTGATTGATGACATCGGTAGACGAACCGATCATGTAATCCTCTGGAATCCTGTAATTAGGAGATCATTGACCCTTCCAAATCCTAACATTGCCCTTGATTATTCAGTCCACCGGACTGTAGTGTACGGATTTGGTTACGGTGGTTTCTCCAATGACTATAAGATTGTGAGGTTTTTGAGCCCTAGAAGGAACTCTCGAGGCAAACCCTTGGTTGAGATTTTCAGGCTTAGTAGGGGGTTTTGGGAAAATCTGGATTGGTCTGGTTCTTTGCCTTTCCTTGATAGTAGACAAGCTTATGTAAGCGGGGCTATCCATTGGCTGGCAGAAGGGAATCTGATCATGGCATTTGACGTCGATCCTGAGGTTCTTAGGGAGGTTAAGCTTCCCAATGCTTTGCAGAACTTACCTTTTGAATGCTTGATTGTTGCGGCATGGTGCAAACTGCTTTCTGTGTTTGAGTCTCAATATCCGGGAGATTTTTGCCTATGGGTGATGGAAGACTGTGGCATGGAAAGGACATGGACTAGACGGTTTGTGGTCAAGTCGTTTGGAATACCTAGATGGATTAGAAGCCTTAGAAAGAATGGAGAAGTTATACTGGTGGAAAATGACAACCGGCTTGTTTCATTTGACCCAAAGACCAATCAAGTAAGGTATTCTGGAATTCAAGTGCAGGGTTCTTTACGTGCGTTTCATATGAAATCATACATGGAAAGCTTGGTTTTACTTGATCGGGTAGATGGAGTGACTATCTTACAAACAAACTAGAAAATTTTCTGATGGAATCTGAAAGTGTAACAGCTGAAACTGTGAAAAGAAGTGTATGATTGGATAATTTTGGTTACCATAGACATGAATTCTCTTTTCTAAATGTATTGAGGTTGGGCTACATGAGTGAATCAAGATACTAACTTCTATTTATGAAAGCCTGCTGGTATTATCAGGATTGTAGGGTCATGCAGACTTGTTAAAAATTGATATATTGATCTGGACCTTCAAGTCCTTCAAAAGTGGGGTGATTATAGATCAAACATGTAGATGAAATTGATCTCATTAGCCACTGGGTGGATGTTGCTGACTGGAATTTTTCTGTTGATGTTGGAGGTTTTAATGTTGTTGTTCATTAATCATTTTTTATGCTTCTCTGTCATTAGTGCAATGTTCTTGTGCTGCGGAAAGGGATAAAAAATTGTTAGTGAAGTTTTAATTATGTTAAATATGCTTCTAGTTTGTATGTGTTTGAATAATCGACATTGTTACATCAGTTGTGTAATTATGGCCCTTTTGTTTGGAGCTTTTAATAATTTGTTTGTATTTAGAAAATGATCTTGATGTTAATGCTGTTTGTAAGAAACGAAAATATTGAAATAATATTTTATGAATGTTTTGCAGTACTTTGTTCAATATTGTGTGAGCACCCTGAAATTGGTTGCCGTTTTTCCTTTTTAGCATTCTAATCCTAAAGTTTATCTGTGTCATATTGGAAATTGAATTTTAAAAACTTGAATGATAATATATCTGCTCATTTTGGTCAGTATCTGAACTTCTTTTCCTAATTTAGTAAACATTTTTTGATGTTTTCCTTTATCATTTGTACCTTTTCTTGAGAAAGGGGCTCAATAGCTAATCAAGTAACATAGAAATAACAAGGATTCACCATAACTGGAGGGTCTGTTCTAGGGGAAGTGAAAGCATGGTCATCCAGTCATCTTCCTTCTTGAGTTTGCTCTATGCATGAAGCACCTGAACATCCCCATGCAGACATGAGCTCTTTCCACACCAGAATAAGGCTTCCATTTGTTAGGCATAGTCATGGCAACTTGTACAAACCTTTCTATTTTCCAATTCAATTTGAAAGCACACTTACGAGGCTTCATCTTCTCTGTTGCTGCTTTATTGAATGATTCAAAGGAAGACCTTCCTGATAGCCTTTTCCAAGTCATGTATAGTCTCTGGGAAATGGCACGTATTTCTTCTTTCACAGGAGTGAAACAAATGCTAATGTGCAATGGAAAAGCATACCGCATGCTCTTTGTAGTCTCCAAGAGCCACGAATAGCTGTGCATTCTGGTAGCCATTTCCCCTTTAAATTTCAACTTTTCAGATCCAGCAATGTCAAAAGCTAGTAACTACACAGTATAAAATTTCTGGAACCTGAAAAGATGTGTAAAATTCTTCATACCCTAATTGACTATGGGCTTGGAAGTAAATTGTAACCCTGTTTCTTGTTCCTTTCCTGGTAAATGAAGAGACAGTATAAAATTCTTTGTAACCATGTATTTCTGGCAACGATGCCTCCCTCACTCTCACACAACCAAGCAAAGGAGAGGTGTTGCGACTTTATTAGAAGATCAGTTAGTGGAAATGCTCGTAAGATTAACAGTAAAATTTGTCCTGTGATTCAACTGTGTTTGCAGATCAAGGTACACTTTCTTTACCAGTTATAGTTCATTTCATGACAACTTACATCTATCGTCACGGCACACATAATAACTCTCTTCCCTTTTGAAATTACAACAACGTAGTGAGGAAAGTGACTTGCACTTCATATCATGATAGTGAAAACTGGTTATCCATTTGGGAGCTGAAACCAAAGTTTTAGGATTTTGGATTTGGAAATAGATTTGTGTGTAATGAGATCTGTAGATGAAAAGATAATATGCTTCTTTGGAACCGTGTAGGAAATTGTTTTTCAATCCACAAAACTCCAGTCTATGGATTTGGCTGTGCTGTCTCACCAAACTACAAAGTTGTGGGATTTTTGTTCCAAGTGAAAAACCTCATGTCAATTAAGGCTTGAGAATTGAGATTTTAAGGCTTAGTGAAGGTTTCTGGGAAAATCCAGATAGGTCTATGTCATGTAATGATACACAAGGAGCAAAGCACAGCACAACAACTTAGAAAATTCGGATCAAACATTAGCACGGGAAGAGGCAACAACAATTGCATCAGCATCAGCATCAGCAAATGCTTTAGCTTCAGCATTGCAACAGAATTATGTGGATCAGTATTGTGAGCTGGATCAATCTGTTATAAGCAGTTAGAGTAGTTAATGAAGTGATTGAGTTGTTAGTTAATGATATGGCAAACATATATGTAAGGCATGTTATCCTTTGTAATGCATTGTAAATATAATGAATGATTCTTCTCCTCTAAATTTCTTCTGTTCTGATCTCCTGTCTTTCTTTTCTGTCCCACTTCTCTGTCTCTCTTACCCTGGCTCTTCTGTCGTTCTTTCTGTCTTTCCTTCTTCCCTCTTTCCTCTTCTTGATCTTCTCCTTCACTGACCTTAGTTTCTACTCAATCCTGCTTCTGATTCTTTCATTTCCTACATATACATTACTAATGCCAATTCATTAGTCCATTTCCATCGAGTTACATCACAAGTGGTATCAGGAAAGTCTTTCCTCACCTACACATACTTAATTCAGCAGTTTTAGCATCGCAATCATGACAAGAAGAAACAAAATTTGGAAGAACAAATGCAACAATAGCAGCAAAAAACTCAAGAAAGTATAATGCAGAGGGTGAATGACAATTAGCTGACCCAATTTTCTATTTTACGGGAGCAAAGATTGGACAACATGCTATCCAAATTTATGGGAGACATGAAGGACATGTTTACTTCCAAGAAGCCAGGACCGGAAGAACCACCAAACCAGGCCACAAAATTCAGCATGCAACAAGATAACTTGGAGCAAAGATTGGATGATAAAATTTCCAAGTTCATGTTAGACATGAAAGGTTTATTAACATCCAAGAATGTGGAACCAGATGCCCCACCAAATCCAATTCCAAAGATCACTCATCCACAGAATGTTCAAAGAGGACTGCTGCCTACACCATCGGGTAACAATTTCCAATAAAGTCAAGGTTCGAGACAAATTCCAGTTACATATAATTACTCAGATGTAATTACAACAAGAAATGTTTCCATGCCTCTACCAAGAGTAGAACTCCCATATTTTTCTGGAGATAATCCAAGATCGTGGATTAGGAAGTGTGCCAAATTCTTCCAGATTTATGATGTTTCTAATAAGCAAAAAATGGAGATCACAGCAACGCATTTGGAAGGCAAGGTGGATATATGTTTCCAGGGATATTGTGCTGTGCTTTGCTCCTTGTGTATCATTACACGGCAGTCTATTTCTTTTAAATTGCTTGACGGTAGGCACACTTATCTAAATGGCGTGATCCATTGGCTGGCAGATTAGAATTTGATTACAGCATTTGATGTGGATCCTCAGGTTTTCAGAGGAAGAAGAAGCATCCTAATGCTTTGAGGAGCTCATCTGTGCACTGCTCACTTTCTGTATTTCAGGTCCATTATTTGGAGATTTCTGCATTTGGATGATGCTCCCAGTTAGTTTCATATGGCTCAAAGACCAATCAAATTAGGTATTGTAAATTCCAAAAAGAGGGTGCCTTTTCATATTTCATATGAAATCATAGGAGAGCTTGGTTTTACTCACTCGGATGGATGCTGGACCTGTTGTGCAAACGAAGTATGAAATTCATTTAAAGCAGGAGGAAGAGTTTAGCATTAACACTCTTCCAAAGATTCAGGTGTTCCCACGATTAAAACGTCATCCAAACCTGCTAAAACTACTGTTGATTTAAGACATCTATCTCTGCTAGTGTCTTCAGTGTGTACTTATCCAGTTAGCGGTAGGATTATGTAATCAATCATGGTGAAATCATATTTTTTAGTTGCTGGATCAATCTTGTCACAATTGTAGTGTTGATGCTGGACTTTTTGCATTGTTGGGTTTGGATGTTGTTCTGGACCTATAGCATCATGCAGAACCAAGAGATATTTGGTAGTCAATGAATCTATTTTATATGCTGCTTGAAGAATCGAAGCATTGTTGCATGAGTAGTTTAGTTATGGGCATTTCATTTGGAGATTTTCTATTTTGCGTAGTACTTAGAAAATGACCTGATGTTAATGTCTGTGAGATAATAAAATATTGTAATAATATATTTAGGCATATCTTGGAGTACTACGTTCAACAAACTTATGCTTGAATTTGATGCAGTTTACTCACTATCCTGCTGATGCGTGTTGATCTCTGTTATGCACCGAGGTGTGCTGCTACAGGAATGTCGAGGTGAGGGACCGAGGTTTAAGGGACCGAGGTGTTGAAGGTCTCACCTCAATTGTTTTACTGAACACAGAGATAATAGCAGAAAAGAGGAGGAGTTCGGGCGAGGGAAGAAGAAAATCAGACTGAGAGGGAAGAGGTTGAAGACAGGAGAGGAGAATAATCCTTCTTACCTTCTGTATTACCACTAGGCCCATTTAAGGGACTCAGAATCAACACGTAATTAACAGAAAATGTGAATAACTGAATCACATGGGCAGCAGAAAACAGAATTCTGCATGTGGGTGTGTGAGTTAACAACGGCAGTGCAAAATTAATAAAAATTTCTAAATTTGGAAGGAAGTCGGATTTGGCGGGAGCCGCGACGGGGTTCCGCTGGGCGAAGTGAATCTGCGGTTGTAACTGCTGTATCGGTGGGCTCATCCTCCACTGGTTGTGCTATTGGGCACTGAGAAATTAGGCCCGTAACACCTGCTAAGCCTGAAGTTATTTATTTGACATTAGAAAAGGAATTGTAAAAATTTAAATGAAAATTTGTTGCACTCTTTGTCCTACACTTGACACTTCTCTCCTGGATTACGTAAATATTTTTTGTTGGTCCATTTGTTTTTTATTTGTCCTTTCTCTTGATAAAAGGGATTCAACGAGCCCAATGAACAAAGAGAAATGACAAGGATCTCACAGTCGCCGGAGGGTCAGCTCTAGAGTGAAGAAAAATCATGGTCATCCAATCATCTGCACCATGAAACTTCTTGAATTCATGAAGGCCCTGAAGATCCCTATCCCAAACCGAGCAACAGAGTAAGTCTTCCATTTGGTTTGCAACTTCATTAGGCGTAATCATGGCTTTTGTTGATGCTTTCTGTCATGAGCCTTTCCCACGGATAGCCCTGGGAATGGATTAATGTCATTATGTAATGAAAAAGTGCATGGCCATGGCCTCCTCCTGTTTCTCGAGCCGCAACTAGTGGCACATTCTGGTACTTCTTTCGATGGGACTCTCCTTTTTTGGGGCCTGCAATGGTGGGCATTAAAAAACCCAGAAATCACACCCTAATTTATCTTGAAATTTCAACTTTTCAGATCCAGCAATGTCAAATTATATACTATATTTGAGTTTGGAACCTACTTGTAACCCTGCTTGTTCCTTTCCTTTCAGACATCGAAACTGTTATGATTCTTCTCTCCTTTGTATTATTCCAGGACAAGGAGACACCTCCCTCTTCTTTCACACATGCAAGGAAGGTCTACTAATTGCAGCCATCTCATCGGAAGATCTGTTGGTGGAAACTTCCAGTCGATTCCCACCTCCGATTCAGGTGCATTTACAGATCATGCTACCCTCTCATCACCAGTTCCATTTTCATCTCTGCTCATGAACATCACAGCAAACTGTAAATGAAAATTGATTTTCCGTTCGTGTAAATGGATTGGTATGCCTGATTGATAAAATGGATAGACAGAACAGACCAAATGATCCTTTGGAACCCAGTGATTGGGAGATCAACATATGTTCTTGATTGTTAGCTTTATGTGTACACTGCGGTTTAACCGATTGAATTTTGTGACCCACTTAGAAAGCTACTTGTGTTGGTGGAGTTGAGCCCTTGATTGAGTTTTCTAAGCTTGGTAGAGTGTTTTTGGAGATAATGGATTTGCATGAAAATAAACAAGCTTATTTTAATGGGGGCATCCATTGTCTGGCAGATGGCAATTTGATTCCAGCATTTGGTGTGGATGCTTAGGTTCTTGGAGTGATGAAGCTTCCTCATGCTTTGTGAAGCTCATTTTTTACCACTTGAACATTTTCTCTGGAGGAAGTTGCACTTAACTTAGTAAACTGATAGTGGCAGGTTCATATATTTTTGGAATTTCTGCCATGAACTATCATTTGCTAATTTATTATTGTATTTTAAGTGGACATGCTTATGATAATTTGTCGAATATTTCTTTTTAGGTGAATATCACATAAATTTTCAATGAAAAATTGATTTCATTCACTTTGTTAATATGCAAATTTGAAATACCAAATACTAGTTCATTGATCCATATATACAGAACATGATATATACAAATACAGAACAAAGAAAATGGCATTCTATTATGAGAATAAAAATTTATATCAAGAAATGATTTAATTAATGAATGAATATTAAATTGTGGGTATCACATCAAAACAAAACTCTCATGGACAAACTATTATTTACCAAACTCGCACCAAAAAAATTAATTAAAAATTGGGTTTATAAGGTGTTTTTCATATTTATTTGAAAGCATTAGATATAGTAATATCATTTGATATATTTTAAAATACAGAATCATATTAATATTGACATTTTCTATGAAAATAGTTAGATATAAAAATATTATTTAGTATATATTTGAAAGTGTATTTTTATTACAAAATATTTTTTTACGAAAATTATTTCTTAAATACTACTTAGCTAGTGTTTTAGCTGCACCTGTTTATATTTTTTTAAACGTAGGAAATAAGATTGAAAAAACAAAAATCAAAATCAAAAACAAAAATAAAAATGAAAACAGAGAAGAAGTATAAGCATCACATATACATATTTCAAAAGTGCTCTTAGTTTTTATTTGTTTCAACTAGATTCTAATTTTTGAAAATTTTAATTTTTTTTATTAAAGGTATACTATAAAAATTATTAAATCTATCATAATTCAGTATTTATGTTATGTGCATGATGCAAATCTTAAAATACATCAAATGTAAACTTAATAATAAATAAGAAATAATGTAAAATAAACAAATACATAATAAAAATAGAAAAAAATAGTGTATTTTTCATATTCCCCAATATAAAATGTGCTTACTTTTTTAACCATATTATATTACAAGCTTATCATTTTTAAGTCATTTAATTTTTTTCCCAAGACCAACCAAAATTTTTTGTTCACACACCGACAAAATAATTTTGCTTAATTTCCTGCTAAAATTCCCCAGTTGCTCAATGGGTGAAAAATGGAGATCTGAATTTGATCTGCAAAATCTTGGAGAGGAAGATTAGCTGATCGATGAAGCAATTTTGCGATCTCGATTTCGTTTATGTCTCTATGTAGTTGAACTCACAGTAAGTTTCTGTAAAAATTTAGCTTTTATCATATTAAATTTTCAGTTAATTCTTTAGCTACGAGATTCGGATGGTAAAGTCAAATCTAAATTTTCCGTTTTGTTGCTGTTGGTTGCGAGTACTGAAATTGGACTCTTTTGTGGCTGAATTTTTTAGAGTGTTCTGGCTAATTTAGTTCGATGAGCTATGTTCATACTTTGTATTAAGGCTCTAGCTTGGGCCTTCGACAAGGAAGATGATTCGCATTTAGAGATTTTTGGATTTTTTTGTGAACTGGGTCTAATTTTAACAAATCTAGATCTGATTTGCTGAGAATTGGGTTTTCAATTGGGAAATTTTCCTAATTCTGGGCGGGTAGGGAATTGTGTGTCTGGGCTGTCAATTTATGTCGATTTAAATTCACCTTGGAACTGGGATTCGTGCTTTAGTTTCAATTTCTTCCATGGGTCTGTCTTTTAGCGCGTCTTCTGATAATTTCTCGTCTAGGAAATTTGGAGTACAAATGAGATGTACCTTTGTGTTGGTTGTTGGACTTTTCTCTATCTCAGCAGAAGTTTCTTATGTCCACCTAATACATTTATTGGGGTGACTTTGACGCGCAAAGGTTCCTCTGTTATAATCAAGATGTCATGAATCAAATCACGTAAACCGTCACTCTATAAAGTAGGGGTAAAGCGGCGAAGGGTTGGGGAGTCTCATGGACTGAGATTTCGTTCATTTCGAACCTTTTATTGATTGCTTATTCTTTCAGATAACGTTCTCTCAACAGTAAAGATTGAAACCGGAGAAAGCTAAATTATCCCATGAATTGTGGCTCTAGCCTTCTCTAAAGTTTTGGGTCTTATTTACTGAATAGGATGAAATGGAGTCAAACGTGGACGAGGCTCTAATAGCAAAAGTGAATGCCGAGAAACAATTTGCTGTGAAGGACTTTGTGGGTGCAAAGAATTATGCATTGGAAGCTCAAACACTGGTTCCGGGACTGGATGGCATCCCTGAAATGGTGGCTACATTCAATGTTTATATTGCTTCTGAGGCTAAAGTTAATGGAGAAATCGATTTTTATTCCGTTCTTGGATTAAATCCGTCTGCAGACAGATCTATCATTGAAGTACAGTACAGGAAGCTAGCTATGCTACTCCATCCAAATAAGAATAAAACAGTAGGTGCTGATGGTGCGTTTAAACTTGTTTCTGATGCGTGGACAGCTTTGTCAGATAGCGTCAAGAGAGCTTCTTACGACATCAAGAGGAATGGGCAGCTATCTTCTGCGGCTGTCACTAGGGCAACACGTTCTAACAATCGTATCAAGGCTTCCATACGACCTACGTTCTGGACTATTTGCACTTCTTGTCATGTTCAGTATGAGTATCTTCGGAAATATGTTAATAAGAGGCTCTCATGTAAGAACTGCCATGCTATTTTTATGGCTGTTGAATTGGAAATGGCTCCACTAAGTGGCTCTTATCCTGTTTATCCTTGCTCATATATGCCTGATAATGGTTATGGAGGTCATGGATATAATGGCGTTACCCTGTTCCATGGACGTGGATTTGAGTACGGTTCAAATGTGTCATTTCAACAAAGCACGTGCCCTTCAACTTCTGCTGGATATTTGGATCCTAATGGACTAATAACTGGATCTTCTAGTACCATTTGTCAGGCAAACGGGTATTTATGTAAACCCAGGAAAAAGCTTAAAGTGATTTCTGGAGTTTTAAATACTGTGGATGTTGATATAAATGCTAATGGCTCAATTGGATATAATGAATCTTCTGGCACAAAGGCTACTAGACCCTACAAGAGGAGGGTTGACTGGGTAGATACTTTGGCTGGTAAAGAAGAGGATTCTAAAGTTGTCTCAGAAGCAGAAATGGCTAGTGGAAATGGAAGCAGCAGTATCAGTCCCATGTTTTGTAGTCCAGTTGGACCCACATTTATGGCTAGAAGCTTCTTGATTGAAAAAGCAAGAACTGAAATTCGAAGAAAATTGAAGGAGATGAAGTTGGCTTCTGTTGCTTGTAGCAAACACGGAAAACCAAGAAAAGGAAATCTGGGTAGTTCACATTCAGTGCCCAAAAAAATTGGGCGAGCAACTCCGGTTGTGCTGCTCGAGGCTGCAAAGGATGGTCAAGCAGATGCTTCAGGTAGTTTAAATTAAACCTTACTCAGGTCTTTTTCTCATCGTCAAAGGTCATTCTAAATATACCGGTGCTTATTTCACAACTTGGGTGCCACTGCACTGAGAACTAAATAGCTGAATGGTCCATACGCTGATCCACAGTGTTTGAACCGGATGTGTTTAGTAGGGTCCTTGTTCATTCCTCAATTTGTGCTGAGGTTCTTAATAGAAAGAGAACCTGATCGCAATGGCTAGGGGTTGGTGATTTTAGGTTCGAGTGGTTAAAAGGATCCCTTGCTTAATGCAAGTAAAACTGTGTACATAGATCCAATAATTATCTGACCCTTGCTGGGCTACTCGTATAGCAGGAATTTGCCTCCCCCCCTCCCACGTAATGTGGCTGTTGCGTTACGGATTTTCGGATCTGAGCAACATAAAAATGAGATGATGATTGAGTTAAGGAGGGAAGGGAGATTGAACACGGGATTTTTACGTGGAAACCTCCTCTTGAATGAGAAGGGAAAACCACGAGGCCTGGCCTGGAAAA
>JAOVVI020002701.1:0-20523 GCA_028571085.2 Nepenthes alata | reverse complement strand
AAAAATTAAATATTCAATACACGTAAAGAATATTTATTTCTAAATGCTAAAGATAAGGATGAGCATGCAAAATATAACCGAGCATAAATAATAATAATAAGGCACAATTTTTGGTGACGAAGGGAAAACTTGATACCCACGGTAATCAAGAAAAATCATCCGGGCTTCAACGGCCAGAGAACCAATGCACTATGAAAATCAACTTACAGACCGGGTGGTAACGATGTGCTAACCAAGCCGACTTACTCCCTTCTCATGATCCCTACCAAGGAACTCCTTGGATTTGCCTGCGGCAACGGAACCGAACACCTTCCGGTCTTCACGTCAATCTTCCGTCATTAGCCACTTGAATTGCCGAACATGATCGAGTCTCCTTCTTCAACGTAACGACATCTCCAACGAATATAGAAGGATGTAAGTGTTTGAATGAAAAAGAGAAAATATAGAGAAAACTTGTTATAACATGAAGCACAATGTTGTAGCTTTTAATTTTCTCAAAAGAAGCAAGATCATTGGAGTATGAACAAGATTCTTCTCAAGTGGGGCACAAAATTGATCTGCCAAGAGTCATAGAGTTTTAAAATTATAAGCCAAGTATTTATAGAGGGCAAAAAATGCATTAAAAAGTAGCCTATTGTCGCGGCGCTGGAGCGCGGCTCGAGCGTGGAGGGGGCGAGCAGTGAGCGGGCTATTTTTGGATTTTACGCTCGAGCGCTTGGCAAGCGCAATGCTTCTGGTTTTTTGGGTTGAGCTGGTAGAGAGCACGGGGCTTCGGGATTTTGGGCTCAAGCGAGTGGAGAGCTCACAGTATGCGAGGTATCCCTGGAAGTCAAAACGGACAGCAACGGATATCTGTTGATACTGTATCTCGACAAGCCATAACCCGACATCGATACAATAGTACATATGGTCACGGAATATGCCAATTAGAAAAATGACTCTAACACCAGTGTTGATTTCTTTCATAAGTAAGTTCACTTTGCCATTCCAGGATGTGAACCATTCTTTTTCCAAGGCGTGATGCGGAAGGAATCACCTCGCTTCATTTCGGCTTTGCACGCTCGTCATCTAATGGATTTTGGAAGCCAAGCCTACTTAGCTTATGCCTGCACGATTGGGAGTCATAGTGTGCCGGTCAAGGATATCCCGGTGGTTAGCGAGTTTGAAGATGTCTTTTCCAAATAATTGTCTGGGCTGCCACCCAATCGGGTGATTGAATTTGAGATTAAGGTTGTCCCTAGTTTGGCACCAATCTCAAAAGCACCGTATAGGATGGTGCCTGGTAAATTGAAAGAATTGAAACAGTAGTTACAGGAGCTTCTGGATAAGGGGTTTATTCAGCCAAGTGTATCTCCTTGGGGTGCCCCGGTGCCTTTTGTCTAGAAGAAGGATGGATTGTTGCGACTTTACATTGATTACTGAGAGTTGAATAAGGTTACCATTGAGAACAAATACCCATTGTCGAGGATTGATGACTTATTTGATCAATTGTAAGGAGAGCAAGTATTTTTCAAGATTGACCTTCGTTCGGGATATCACCAGTGGAGAATCAAAAAGGAGGACGTAGCGAAAACGGCCTTTCAGACAAGGTACGGGCTTTATGAATTTATAGTTATCCCTTTTCGGTTGTTTAATGCCCCCGCCACTTTTATGAACTTAATGAATAGGGTGTTTCGGCCCTACGTGGATAAATTTGTTGTTGTGATCATTGACGACATATTGATTTATTTGAGGAACTATGATGAGCACGATATGCATTTGAGGATTGCTCTTCGGACGCTTTAGGAGGGAAATTCGTATGCTAAGTTTAAAAAATGTGAGTTTTTGCTTGAGGAGGTGTCATTTTTAGGTCATATTATATTGAAGGGAGGTATTTCTGTTGATCCAAAAAATATCAAAGCTATTATCAATTGGAACCGACCATCAATGGTGACTGAAGTCCGGAGTTTCCTTAGGATGGCAGGTTATTATCGGAGGTTTATGAAAAAGTTAACCAAAATTTTCATGCCGCTGATCCGATTAATGAGGAAAGATATTAAGTTTGTTTGGATGGAAGAGTGTGAGTAAAGTTTTCAGGAGTTGAAGGACCGATTGACATCCTTTCTGATCCTGACAATTTCTGAAGGGTCCCGTGGATTTGAAGTTTATTGTGATGCAAGCAAGACGGGTTTGGGCTGTATTATGATGCAGTATGGAAAGGTGATAGCCTATGAAACGAGGCAGCTAAAAATTCATGAGAAGAATTACCCAATGCACGATTTGGAGCTAGCAATGGTGATTTTTGCTTTAAAGATCTCGAAACATTTGTATGGTGAGAAACTCTTGGTGTATTCAGACTATGAGAGTCTCAAGTATTTATTTTCTCCGAAAGAATTGAATATGAGATAGAGGAGATGGATGGACTATCTAAAGGACTTTGATTATGAAATCTGGTATCAACCGAGTAAGGGTAATGTGGTAACGGACACCCTGAGCAATCAAACGTGTTGTGTGGCTCATTTGAGGATTAAGGAGATGGAGATGTTAGAATGTATGACGCAATGCGATATCCGGAGGTATGCCTAGGAAAATCAAATGATTTTGTCGTATTTTTGAATCTAGCCGAAAATATTGAGGCAGATTAAGGAAGATCAAATAAGTGATCTGTTCTTAACCGACGTTGTTGAGAAAATGAACTAAGACCCTAGAGTTGATTTTAATGTCTGTGGTGATGGAGTTTTGAGGTTTTGAGATTAGATTTGTGATCCTAATGTTGGAGAATTGAAGGAAAAAATCATGAAGAAAACTCACTGGTCTAGGTATGCGATCCACTCGGGGATTAGTAAAATGTATCAGGATTTGAAAAAGATATTTTGGCAGTGGAATATGAGGTAGGAAATTATGGCTTTTATGGGGGAGATGTTTGATTGGTTTGCAGTTTAAGGTCGAGCGTAAGAAGCCATCCGGTCTTTTACAACCTTTGCCTATTCCTAATTGGATTTTGTGTCTGGATTACCAAAGACACCTAGGAATCATGACACCATTTGGGTGATTGTCAACCAGCTCGCTAAATCAACATATTTTCTAGCCATTCGGGTGACTTATTCAAGGGACCGGTTAGCCCGAATGTAGACTAATGAAATAGTGAGATTGCACAGAATTTCTGCGACTATCATATTAGATTGAGACCCGAGGTTTGTCTCAAATTTTTAAGAAGGTTTGCACCACGAATTGGAGACGGATCTAAAGTTTAGTACAACTTATCATCCATAGACAGATGGATAGTTTGAGCGAACCATTTAGAATTTGGTGGATATGTTGAGAGCCATGGTGATAGAGCTGAAAGGCAATTGGGATGACCATTTAGCATTGGCGGATTTTGCGTAAAATAATAGTTACCAGACGTGTATTGGGAAGGCTCCCATTGAAGTGTTGTATGAGAGGAAATGTTGTTCTCCTATTCATTGGAAAGAGACGGGTAATAGACAACTTTTGGGGCCAGAGATTGTTAATGAGATATCTGATAAAATAAAATTGATCCATGAGAAGTTGAAAGTAGTCCAAAGCCGATAGAAGAGTTATCTCGATTGGAGAAAATCGGAGCTGAAATTTGAAGTCAGTGATTTTTTTTGAAGATATCGTTGTCGAAGGGCGTGTCCAAGTTTGGAGTCAAAGAAAAGTTGAAAATAAGATTTATCGGCCCATTTGAGATTTTGGAGAAAAGGGCGTGTCCAGCTCAAGGATGAAATTCAGAACAAGTATCCGCATCTATTCTCTTGATTTGGTATGTACCCTTCTTCAAATTTCAAGGACAAAATTTTATAATGAGGGGAGGATTGTAAGGTTCGAGTTTTCAGATTCTGTAAAATCATGATTTGTTGAGTAAAATAATTAATGTTAAAGATATCATATGTGAGAATTGGGTTGAAAGGTTCTAAAATCGACCCGGGAAACTTGGCCTAGTGTTGGTCAGTGGAGCGCCAGATGCGTAGGGTTGGCATATTTTTTAGAACCCCATGCTTGAGTAGCACCCAATCTGCGCCCGAAGCGTGTTTTTCAGAACCGTCACGCGCAATGAGCACCTGAGGTACACTCGAGCGTGAATTCTAGTGTACTCACACCCGAGTGGCGCTCAACCAGTGCTCGAGTGATGAAGTGGTTAAAAGCACCACCTGCTTCTTTTTTCACCATTTTTGCATGAAAATTGCAAAGAAGAGAGAGAGGGGGGCGGAGGAGGAAAAAGAAAAGAGAGAGAAGTAAGGAGAGGCTCCAAACGAGTGAATCCGAACGATTCAAGTAAAAAAAAGTAGTAGATCGGGTTAAGGCAAGTGCAATCTAAACTTCCTTTTTTAGTTATCATTGTTTATTCTTATTTGTTTTGAGTATTATTATTCTAATACTCATCATAATTGCGATTTTAAAGTAAGAACTTGAAAAATCTGCATATTTGTTACTCTACTATGTTTTTATAGCAAGATTTGTTAAAAATTATTGTTTATTTGCTTATATCCCAAATATGCATGTTATGAAAATTTCCTCTCTATATTTAGAGATCTAATGTTATATTTCCACATAGTTATATTTCAATTTTATGGATTTCAAATTTATTCCATGTTATTTATGTGTGCTTAAAATATACTGTATATTTAATTTTATATATTATGCTCTTACTATCAAATATTTTATTTACCTGCATTATTAATGAACTTTTATAACTAAGAAGTGGTCATGGAAAAAAGGTATAAGTTCTATGAAAAAGAATTACGAAGGAACATTCTATAATTATGTTAAGGATTTATAAACAGTTTTTTAAAATGGTGAGAACTAATGATGTATGAACTTAAGTGTAGAATTTTCTAAGGAATTAAGAAGTTAAGAAACTGGACTAAGGAATGTTCATTAGATAGTATATTTCAGTATGTCTTAGTGTATTATAGTGGAAGATCGTTATTTGCTAAAAATCACTTTGCGGCTAAGGACCCGTCTATAGGGTTATATGTAGACGGCCCACCTCTGGGTCTTGAATAGGATGATAAGGCTTTTGATTGTATAGGAGCAAATACAATCCAGGTTTCAATCAACCGCTCCTTTAATTAGTAAAACCTACTGGTTCCAGTCCTCAAAGAAAATAAGTTTTCAATACGGTTTAATAAGTAAAACAACTGAAAAGAATTGAAAGAATTTGGAATGTATTATAAAAGCATTTTTCTTTCTAATCATGCTTTATATTTATTCATTTGTTCCTATTCCTCCTAATATGTACTGTTATGATTCAAATATAAAGTATGCATGTCCTTAATATATAGATGTGTCTTATTGAATATTTAACTCACTTTCTTACTATTTTTACTAACCCTTCAAATAATCAGCACAAGTTTGTATTCAACGAGTAGGAATGAATGATCAGTGCTTAGTTTAGAGCTTGTGGATATCTTATGATGTATTTTAAACATTATCTTTTGTGTTTTTGGTAGCATAGTTATTCTTTTAGGCTGATGGGTTAGATGTATGTATTATTTTTATAATTAAGAAAATTGACGCATATTTTGGTTGAAATCTGGTACATGTTGGAACATGAAATGCTTCTGCAGATGTGAAGGTATTTGCAAGCATCTTCTCGATTTAGGTCCGACAAAGTAAAATATTTTGATTTGTTGTCAGAACCATAAGTTTGTGACATGTTGTAGATCCTGTGTATGTATGGATGCTTATTTTGATAGATTTTATATTATAATTTGTGTTTAATTTTGACGACTATTTGGACAGGTGCATTATTTTAACTCTAGCTATCTGAAATTTGTGCTTTGAGCTTGAGTTAACTTTCCTTGTTTTCTTTCATTTTTTTTGGCAATAAATAAAAAAAGAAAATATCGAAACCCCCACTGACAGTCGCCCGAGGTCGCCTCAAATTTCACTTAAATCCGAACCAAAGCCATGGCTCTCAAACCCCAACACCCCCATTTCCCAGTAATCTTGGCTTTCGTCATTTGAATAATAAATCAATTAAATTAGGTGCGTTATTTTAGTCATGTCAGGAAATTTAATGTGCATCATGAGTATCAAAAAATTTTTAGAGTGAACAGGAAGTAAATATATGTGTCTAAAATTAATGAAATTTAAATTAGTATACATACAAAACTAGAGTGTATGTGTGTGTGTATTTATATATATATGGTGTACATGATATAAAATTAGGGTTAAACTATACAATTTTAAACTGTTCAAACCAAGCTAAGCCATTAACGATGGTTTTGATTGCAATTTGTTTTCTTCTATTGATGGGTATACCGAAAATGGGCTGGTCCAAGGTCAACATAGGCCCAAAACGGCCTGCTAGACGGTCAACTCATGAACGGACCAACTGGAGACGTAGGCCCAAACCCTGAAAGGCCCAGGACGGTCAACGCCAGTGCTGACTATCTAGACCTCAGCAGACGGCCAACTCGCGTGCAGACGGTCAACTCAAGCGTCTACCGGGTGTACTGTAGCAGTAGGCCCAACAAAGACTTTTTACGGTTACGAACCTGGCCCACTTGATCCCACGATTCATCAGACAGCCAGCAGCAGCCCTCCCAACATCTTCCACGATCCTAGTCGGCTCACAAAATAAACATTGACAAAATCAGCGCCCTTCCCATAATGAAGGCGCCAGATTTTTTCAATTCCCTACCAACTGGGGCTCTCTAACGGTAAAATACACAGAAAGAAGGTGAGCAATTTGGAAAGCCACTGACTAACGTGGAAGGAAGCTATCTTGGTCCGTTTGACAACTGGTGCCGTCTCTGGAAGGAAGGCCAACCAGAATAACGCAGGGGATCACGCCTTCCATCCAAGGCAGATCAGCCTATCCTCCTTTAAGTAAAACCCTAGAATTCTCATTCAGGGACAGGTTCTGATGGACACGTTCTGACGGATACACACAAGCTCCTGCCTGTAAACTCTTACGTACACAGAGGATCACTTACAGACAAGCTCTCACGTACCTAAGTTCTTGCTTACAGAGAAAACTCTTACATTCACGAGCGCTTACAGAGTACTGGACGGAGTCCTATCATCTCGTCCACTATTCCAGGCGTTCATTCTCTAAACCCCACTAGAGGCATCCAGCTTCCTGGAGACCTAATCGGCTTTCCGAGAGTCATTCCCGGAAGCTTCCACGCTTTCGGAACATTGTTTCCTTATGCTCCCTGTGAGTAGGAAGCGATCGCTCACGTCCTCGACAAGACAACACTCCCGACCGATCAACCCTCTCGCTTTCTCTCGCTTTTCAGCATTAGCTTTCCTGGTTTATGAGGTTTTACTAACTTGAGCGTCAGAGTATTTTCGGTGGGACAATCCCCCGCCGACACACTGACCTCTTGTTCGTTTTAGTGGTGTACAGGATTCGCACTCTGTGAACGGAGCCTATTCAAACAATCCAGACGAATCTGAATCTGTTCGAAGTCGGATCCTAATGCGCATCACTATAAATCACATTTTTGTTTTAGCAATGATTTGAAATTTCAAATCAAACCAATCGACAAATAAATATACATATACATATACATAGTTATAAATATAACAAATATATTTTATATTATAATTAAAAATATTTTGATTATACATATTTCTACTGTATTTCTAATCAACTTGAAATATAATTGATTGAATTTTTAATTTTTTAACATTTTATAATTGTTTAAATTATTAGATATTTTTATTTATTATTGACAATGACTATATTTCAGACAAATTTCTTTGACATTAGAGAACATTTAAATTGCAGTAAAAAGTTTAAAGAAAATATATCACATAATATTAATTTATATTAGTATTATATTTTACTATTTTGATATTCTTTTTCGATTAAATAACATCTCATAAATAATTTTTCATCACAGTAATATAGACCAAGTTTATGTTTAATATTAGAATACTTCTCAATCAATAATTAATTTTTTTACTCAAAATATTGTTTTTGGTTTCTTTATTATATATTTTGATTACATTATTAGGTACATATATTGTTATTAAACTTTTCATTATTCATTATAAATATTAAACTTTTTGAATCAAGAGATTACATAAAGTGCTTATAACATAATAAAATTCAGCAACTATACAATATCTATTAGCACGGTATCAATGTGATTTACGATGGCGCAAAGAAAATGCAAAAGTAAGTCAAAAAATTAGTAAGTGATATAATTAACAAATCAGTAATCAATATGTATATCTGATAATAATATCAAATAAATAAAAATAATAAAAATATGCAATCAACAATCAACTATCTAAAAATTAACGTTGTGTTGTAAATATAACTTAAGAGCTATATGAATAACTACCAAGGGTTTTCAACAAAACTGAATACCGTAAATGAAATCGAAGTTCAACATAATCTGAACATTAATAATAATATAGACCCTACTAAATCGATATCAATAGAGTTAACATTTATATTAGTTATCACAATAATATTCTCATATTTTACATTATCATTGTGAATCAATAATTACGCACCAACCAATAACACTTGGGTAATAACTACGGGGTAATTGATGCTTACAAGTTTAATACGCAACCAACTCGATGTTTTTTGATCTTTGCCATCCTTAGTGCACAAATATTAGACACAACCCAAATGATCAATCTTTTCGTTATTCTATCTTGGTAAACTCTAGAACATTCAACGCTTGTATTTTTGTGGTCTAATTGTAATCCACATCTATATAGGATATAGAATAATTTCTCTCAAATTCACATATCAAATCCAATACCCTTCAATATGATATCTCTCAATATCTCAACATGTGTTGTTCATAGTATTATAAGTATTATTTGAATAACAAAGACTTCAGTCTATCAGGATATGAAAATTAGTATCAGCTAAATGTAAATTACATTAAGATTTCATAGGTATTATATTTCTAGAGATTATAGTGTCTTTATATAACTTCTTTTACTATGACCATAAATACTAAGAATATACTCATGTATCGAAGGGTTTGCGAAAAAAGGTAACTAACGAACGAAAACAAAAGAAATGACTCTTCGAACACATTAAATACTGGACGTGTGACATCCCACATCCTTATTTTCGTCATTAGCTTATTATCATAAATAAGTAATGATACACATATATATAAATATACGTATACATAGGATCCATATAATCACAACGTTATAAGTGGCTCCAATACCGTACTATAGGAGCACGACATCGGATCTTATTAAGAAAAGATACATGCTAAAAATCACCAATCAATATAATTTCACCATATTCTACAGAAACATACATAATATCCATAAACGTTTGTGAAAGCAATACTACACTAATACCATCAAAATTTAATATATCATTTCATACTTCTAAAGTTTTACATATATTTAGTACATCAAAATTAGAACAACAAAATCATTCTTCCTAAACATAAGAAATAAAACTTTCAATTTTCATTCCTCTTCATCTGGTATAAGTTTGTGTGAAACATCTGAAGGTCAATAAAAATAGTAAGGAAGTGAGTCAAATACTTAACAAGACATCATATATAGTAATAACATGTACATTTTACTTAAAACATATTATCAGAGGGAATGCGAGTCATAATACATACACAATCAAAAATATGGGCAGAAAAATACTTTCTTCTTTATCTTGTTCTTTCACTGTCTTAACCATTAAATATATTGAAAACTTATTTATCTTTAGAGAGTATGGACAATAGGCATTGCCAGCTAACGGAGCCGCAATTGAGAAAAAGATTGTATATGTTTCTACACAATTTAAGGCCATCGCATCCTATTCAACTCTCAGACATGGACAGTGCTACCTATAACCAAGTAGATAGAGCTAAACATCTACTTTTATATCCCTCACGGTTACAATAGGGCAGTCCTCGATTTACCACAATAATATCTTAAGGCATGTTAGAGAATATTACCTTCCAAATAATTTCTCAATCCAATTTCTTAATCAAATTTATTAATTTCTTAATTTAAAAAAGAATTCTACACTTTATTTCTTAGTTCTTAGTTCTCACCCTTTTGAAAAATAATTCATACTTTTCTTAATAAAGTTACGGAGTCCTTTTTTTTCTTTTTCATAATATCTGATACATTTTCATCATAATAAATCCCATAACATAAAAATTGGTAGTAAAATAAGCAAAAGAAAATTTAGAAATTTCAATATAAATTTTCTAAGTATGTAGCATATAATTTAATATATGGTATATTTTTAGGATATACAGATAATATGTAATAATTTAAAATTATCATCTACGGAACAAAAATCTGTAGGAATTATTTTTATACATTTAAACATGAAGATAATTCGGATATAAAATATATAATTACGATATAGATAATTAAATTAGGGGTTTTTAATAAATTTCACTATAAAATCATGGTATACCGATAAATATACAAACTTTTCATGCTTTTATTTCAAAATCCTAACCTGGATGAGTATTAAAACAATAATACTCGAAACGAATGAGAATAAATCACAACAACGGAAAGAGGGAGCTAAAAATACACTTACCTTTGCTTGTTATACCAAAATTCTTGGTCTGAACGTCCCAAATTCTACTTTTCGGGGCCTTCTTTCCTTTTCTTTCTCTTCTGCCTTCACTCTCGTCCCTTCTCTCTCTATTTTCACCATGTCTCTCTCCACCACCACTTGGAATGCAGTGGGGCTGGCCCGTGGCTAACTTCTATGAAAGCCCGGTGCTCGAGGGCAGATCGAACGCGGAGTCACTAGAATTCGTGCCTGTTGGGGCACTCAGGCGTGTGGCAAGTGCGCCCCATATTGTTTTTGGCACTTGTCGAGGCGCTTGAGCGCCTGGCAGGCGCTCCTGTGCTACCTCAGGCGCCTCAAGCGCCAGCCTAGGAGCCGAGTGCGATACACGATTGGTTTGTAATTTTTTCCTTTTTAACCTTCTTTTCAACATCATTTGACCTCAATTTTAAATATATTAATTTCTTTAATCACAATTATATAAGTGACCAAAACTAATCATAATTATATAAGAGTCCAAAAGTTAGAACCTTACAATCCTCCACTCCTTATAAAATTTCATCCTCGAAATTTGAAGGAAACTTACATACATTAATGAACAAGTGGGGATATGTCCCGTATCTCATCTTTTCATTCCCATGTGGCCTCTTCTTGTGAATGGTTTCTCCACAAAACCTTCACTAATGGAATGTCCTTTGTCCAGAGCACTTGATCTCTACGGCCCATAAACTGTATTGGTTTCTCAATATATGTTAAATCTTCATCAATCTCCAAAGGCTCATACTCAATAATGTGGGCTGGATCATGGACATATTTTTAGAATATAGATACATGAAAAACAATGTGCAATTCTCCCAAATTTGGTGGTAATACCAATCAATAAGCTATTTCACCAACTCTTTCCGAAATTTCAAAGGGGCTAATAAACCTCGGTTTCAGCTTTCCCTTTATCCAAAATCTAATTATTCCTTTGGATGGTGATACTTTTAAGAAAATATAGCCTCCAACTTCAAAATTTAGTTCCGATTTTCTCCGATCTGCATTACTTTTCTACCTTCTTTGGACTACTTTCAACTTTTCATAGATCACCTTAACTTTATCGGATGCCTCCCGAATGATATCCGATCTCATAAGTCTTTTATCACCCATTTCCTACCAATGAATTGGTGAGCGATATTTTTTCCCATGTAAGGCTTCAAATGGGGCCATTTTAATACTCACTTGGTAACTATTATTATAGGCTAATTCAGCCAATGCTAAATGGTCGTACAAATTTCCCTTCACCTCCAATATAGAATCCCTCAATATATCCTCTAAAATTTAGATGGTCCTTTTCGATTGTCCATCGATTTGCGGGTAGTATGCCATGCTAAATTTTAATTTTGTTCCCAATTCACGATGTCAACTTTCCCAAAATTTGAAAACAAACTGTGGATCTCGATCTGATATGATAGATGCCAGCACACTGGGCAATCTAACTACTTCATCGATATATATTCGAGCTAGCCGATCTCTTGAATAAGTCATCCAAATAGATAAAAAGTGTGCCAATTTCGTGAGCCAGTCTATAATCACTGAAATGCCATCGTGATTCTTCGGTGTTCTTGGCAATCTCACCATGAAATCCATCGTTTTATCTTTCCATTTCTAGCTAGGGATAGGCAACAGTTATAATAGACCCAGTGGCTTCTTTCGTTCGGCCTTTAGCTGTTGGCAAACTAGACATTTTTGCACATATGCCACGATCTCCTTTTTCATATTTCTCCATCAAAATATTTTCTTCAAATTTTGGTACATCTTGTAAATCCCTAGATGAATATTATATCTGGAATGATAAGCTTCTTTCATGATTTTCTCCTTTAACTCCTTGTCATCTGGTACACATATTCTATCCCGAAATCTTAAGACACCGTTGGCACAGACATTAAAATCAACCCTAGAGTCTTAACTCAGATCTTTATCAAATCCACCAGAAATGGATCATTCATCTAACTATCCTTGATTTTTTTTAGTATTCCGGTTGGATTTAAAGATATGGCAAAATCATCTGGTTGCTTTGAGCGTATCTCTGAATATTGCATTGCTTCATGTAGTCAAGTATCTCCATTTCTTTAATTCTCAATTTTGCCACATAACACGTTTGGCAACTCAAGGCATTAGCCACCACATTAGCTTTTCCCAGTTGATATTGAATTTCAATGTCATAGTCTTTCAGGAAGTCAGTCCACCTTCTCTGCCTCATGTTCAACTCTTTCTATGAGAATAAATACTTTAAACTTTTGTGATCTAAATATACCAGGTGTGAGGCCCCAAAACCAAAAATATGATAATTTGATGTAATTAAAGTGATGAGTTTCATTAAGAGGCCAAACGTGTAGCTAAAATGATAGTTGAAAGTAAAAAGTTAGAAAAAATACCCGAGTTTAGCAAGCAGCCAAATGGCGTCTGCTATGCGCCGAGGCGCTGTAGCGAGCACGAAATCCAGTATGTAGCCACTCGCCGCATAGCTCCTTGGCACTCGAGCACGTTTAGCAGAATGCGGCCGCTCGCTGAACGCTCGAGGCGTGCTCTAGCGTGACCTCGACTTTTACCCGCGTGCTGACTTCATTTTTGTTATAAAAGGGAGGAGAAAAGGGAAAAGGGAGAGAGAGAGAAGACCACACATGAAGGAGAGGAAAAAGAGGAAGAAGAGAAGACGAGAACGGGAAATCGATAGTTCCAATCCACACCCGGTAAAGATAACGGTAGATCGGGACAAGGCAAGTATACTTCTGACGTTTTTTTCATTTTTATCGATTCTCCTGCTTTAATGTTGATGAAAATATTTAAAGAATGATATTGATGCATGTTTGAAGTAAATGAAGCATGTTTCCTTCGTTGTTCAGTTAGATTTCGTGTTTATCCATGTTTATTGCAAGTTTTGGCTTCGATTTCGTGAATAAGAATGCAAATAGTGTTCAATTTGTTTCCAAAAGTATGTGATGAAACCCTAGCTCGAAAATATTGTGAAGTTTGAGTAAATTACATGATTTAATGTATATGCATGGCATTTATGGCATTAATTTAATGAACAAGCACATCTTTAGAGACCGATTTGAGTCTGATAGTTTTGGCGAAGCCCTAGGTACGAAAATGAAGAGGTTTTGATGAGTTTTAACCGTAGCTTCTATAATATAAAAGTTAATTGACGTTGAAATGCAGCTCCCAGTATAATTTGTATTTCAAAATGTGCACGGACTTATACTGATAAAATTTTCATGTACTTTTTGAAGTTATATGAAAGTAAATTATGAAAGTCTGATTGTGAAAGAAGGTTTTCAATAAAGTGGTTATTTCCATTACCATTATTTTGGGACCCGGGACTGACTATAGTCCATATAAGTTCTCGGTCAATGCCTTAGAATTTACGGTGATAATCGAGAATAGCTCTGTCCATGGAGTGATTCATGGTCCGCCCTATCCTCAAGGGCGTTAAGCCAGGAGGGACATTGGCTACTTTTGAGTGGAACACAGTACAGAGATCCATCGGGATGGGATATATATGACAGTGATAGGCCTTGGATTCTGTGGAGTGAACACAATCTATCCTCGGTCATTCGCCCCCTCATCTAGTAGGGTACGCTGGCAGGGTCTGATATCATTATGCTATGTTATAGTGTACACATGACAGTGTATCTTTTACTGTAAAAAGTTGATAGTTTATCGTCTACAGTGAAAAGATGACAGCGTATCGTTACAGAATAAAGTTGATAGTGAACAGTTTATAGAGTATCAATTTCAGTTTTACAGTGTATTGTTAAAATTTACAATTTATTATTTTACAGTTTAAGGTGTATGTATTTCTTAATTATGAGGTTTAATATTGTTAATGTATGCCTTTACTATTTTTCAGATGATGTTTTGTTTAAATATTCTTGTTCTGTATAGTTATATGATCGTTTTGCATCACAGTTTTACTGCTCATATGTATGTACCTTGCTGGGCCTCGGTTCACTGTTTTATTATTTTTCCCCCTCCAGATGAGACAGTAGATTTAGTATCTGATAAAAAAGAGTGATCAAGGAGAAGTTTCTAAAGACTTTTGAGGACCTAGAACATTTTAGAGCTATTTTTGAAAAGCCTGTCGACGTAAAGACTTGACTGAAATTGTGATTTTGTATACTGATCTTATGTCTATGGGTTTTCATGAACATATGAATTTTGTATAGAAAGCATACAATGTGTATGATTGTTAAAAGGAAAAGCTATGCTTCTGCAGGTTACTAGTTTGACTTCCGCTCTAAACTTTTGGATATAATGTACAGGTCCTAGACAGCATCTCGTTATCGAACTATTAGTGTCGCTAACATTTTATAGATTTATGCCATGGATGGCATATGTGATCCTGTGGATGCATGTTTTAGGAAGAATTATGAATGATTGATAGTTGTGTGCTTGTAATGGATGATCATACATGATGTATTTTGGATTTTTCATCCAATTACAAAGAAGACTCTGCCAAAATTTCTGCATAAGTCTTGCCTTATATTTTAGTACCGTTAATCATATTCCTATCTTGATGGAAGCTTTTCAGGAAAAAAAAAGAGAACCCGTTCCGTCACATTGGAAGGGGGCACGAAGTGCGCTCTTATAGAGGCGTGGATAACCTTCCCATGGAGACGCATTTTGGAAGCGGTGGAGGCCGTCTGCCAAGAGCAAAATGGTGTGGAGCCTGTGTGGCTGCCAAAGCGGACAATATCTCCATGCGGGAGCCTGGGAATGTTACAAGTGGTATCAGATTCGGGACCCAGGTTCGGTGTGCCAGCGAGGACGCTGGTCCTCTTTGAGGGGGTGGACTGTGATGTCCCACATTTGATTGAAAGAGGGCATGAAGCACGGTCTTATAGAGGCGTGGAGACCCTTCCCATGGAGACGCGTTTTGGAGGCGGTGGAGGCCGTCTGCCAAGAGCTAAACCGTGCGGAGCCTTTGTGGCTACCAAAGCAGACAACATCTCTATGCGGGTGCCTGGGGATGTTACAAGTGGTATTAGAGCCGGGACCCGGGTTCGGTATGCCAGTGAGGACGCTGGTCCTCTTTGAGGGGGTGGACTGTGATGTCCCACATTGGATTGGAAGGGGGCATGAAGAGACACGTTTTTGCGGCGGTGGAGGCTGTTTCCCAAGAGCAAAACCATGCGGAGCCTGTGTGGCTGCCAAAATGGACAATATCTCCATGTGGGTGCCTGGGGACGTTACAAGTGGTATCAGAGCTGGGGCCGGGAACCAAAATTGTAAGCGGTGACATGTTAATTCGTAGGCAAGATTTTGGATTTTAAATTGTGATAATCATGACTTATTGAGGTTATATAATAAAAAATAAGATCCAAGGATGTGAAAGATTGGGTTAGAGTGGTCAAAATGGGTCCCGAGCAGTAAAAATGCGAAGTAGGCTAGCTGCAGGCTTGTTCCGGGCCTGACCTGCGCCCTCTGGGGACTCCAGGCCGCGGAGAGCACAGAATCAAGATTGGGCTACGCCCGACATGTGCTCGCTATGCGCTCAAGCCATCTTGGACAGTAGAGCTGCGCACACCGCGCGCCCTCTATGCGCTCGAGCGCATTTAGCAGAATGTAGCCCGCCCGCTGAGCGATCGACACGCACTCTAGCACGGCTTCGACTTTTGCCCGCATTCTGGCTTCTTTTTTGTTATAAAAGGAAGGAGAAAAGGGAAAAGGGAGAGAGAGAAGAGCAGGCCACGCACGAAGGAGAGGAAAAAAAGGAAGAAGAGAAGAGGAGAAGGGGAAATCGCAAGTTTCAATCCACACCTGGTAAAGATAACGGTAGATTGGGACAAGGCAAGTGTACTTCGGACATTTTTTGTTGCCACCGATTCACTTTCTTTAAAGTTGATGAAAATGTTCTAAAATGATGTTGATGCATGTTTAAAGTAAATGAAGCATGTTTCCTTCGATTGTTCAGTTAGATTTTGTGTTTATCCACGTTTATTGCAAGTTTTGTCTTCGATTTCATGTATAAGTATGTAAATAGTATTTGATTTGTTTCCAAAAGTATGTGATGAAACCCTAGCTCAAAAATATTGTGAAGTTTGAGTAAATTGTATGATTTAATATATATGCATGGATTTATGGCATTAATTTCATGAACAACCACATGTTTAGAGATCAATTTTAGTCCAAAAGTTTTGGCAAAGCCCTAAGTGCAAAAATGAAGAGGTTTTGATGAGTTTTAAATGTAGCTTTTGTTATATAAAAGTTAATTGATATTGAAATGAAGATCCTAGTATAATTTGTTTTTGAAAATGTGCACAGATTTATACCGAGAAAATTTTCATGTACTTTTTGAAGTTAACTGAAAGTAAATTGTGAAAGTCTGATTGTGAAAGAGGGTTTTCAATAAATAGGTTATTTTTGTTACAGTTATTTTTGACCCGGGACTGACTACAGCCCAGATAAGTTCTCCGACAATGCCTTAGGACTTACGGTGGTAATCGAGGATGACTCTATCCATGAAGTTATTTATGGACCGCCCTGTCCTCAAGGGTGTTAAGCCAGGAGGGACAACAGTTACAAGCTTACCTTTGGGTGGCATATAGTACAGAGATCCCTCGGGATGGGATATACATGTTACAGTGATAGGCCTTGGATTATGTGGACTTAACACAATCTATTCTCGATCATTCACCCCCTCAGCTAGCAGGGTATACTGGCAGGGTCTGTTACCATTATGCTATGCTACAGTTTACAGTGTACAGTTGATAGTGTATTGTTTACAATGTAAAGTGAATAGTTTACAGAGTATCATTTATAGTTTACAATTTACAGGTTACAGTTTACAGGTTACAGTTTACAGTGTATTGTAAAGTTTATAGTTTATCGTTTACAATTTATAGTGTACTGATTTCAGTTACAGTTTACCGATTACCGATTTTTGAATTATGAGGTTTAATATCGTCAAAGTATGCCTTCATGGTTTTTCATATTATGATTTGTTTAAATGTTCTCGCTCTGCATAGTTATATGATCGTTCTGCATCATAGCTTTACCACTCATATGCATGTACCTTGCTGGGTCTCGGCTCACTGTTTTATTATTTTTCCCCCTGCAGATGAGACAGTCGAGTTAGTGCCGGACGAGAAAGAGTAATCAAGAGAAATTTCTGAAGACTTTTGAGGATCTAAAGAATTTTGGAGATATTTTGGAAGAGTCTGTTGACGTAAAAACTTGACTGGACTTGTAATTTTATATACTGATCTTATGACGGACCGACCTTATTCCACCCTATAAGGCCACCATCAAGCCTATTCCTTGCATCAAATACAGAATAGGTATTACCTAGGTGGACATAAAAATTCTATTTCCTTTTATAAGCATAAATATTTCACTTAAACACATGATCGCTTAAGGCCGAACTACTTGAGCTGGCCGTTAGGTTTTAAATTTCTTACTTGGCCAGCCAACATTTGTGGTTGGTAAAAAATGAAGACCTTGACATGACATGAGATGCTACTAGAAATATCAATTTTATTCATCCATAAAGTAATTACAGAAACATGCTAACATCCATAAATTCTTTTATAGCGGAACTGTTCTACAATCATTCTCAAAACATCAAAATAAATACAACAGGTTCTCACTTATCAACTCTGGCCAGCTATGCCATCTAGTTTTTTCATATGTTTCTACTCAATTTCATCCTCCATAAGCTTCTCGTCATCTAAAAAATGACAAGAGTGAGCTACAAAGCCCAGTAAGAACTCACATGTAGAAAACATAAACCTACATATAATCGGATGAAAGTAAGGGTCCATATCATAACTTTAGCATACAAAAATTACCATATCGTTTCTTCTTTAGTTTAGAATTTTCTTGTTCTTATTCTTATTATCTTATTTTTGAAAAATTTATAAAACCATTTGAAATTATTATCATATTTAGGGACCGAACAGGAGCGGACAACATTGAGGAAGGATTGTGTGCTACCCCACAACCTAGAGTCGTATCCTCTCATTATGCTCCTCGAGGCGGGAGGTAATGCCTTTAACTCAGCATACGGGGCTGTAGTCTGAAGCTTTATGCCACCAAAAGTCCCCCCGTGGCCCACAGTCAGTCCTCGAGTGTCACTCCAATATCCTTCATCCATCTTTAACAGCAAGTTTAATGGAAACTCGGTTCTTAGTTCATAACTTTTAATGGCCATTCATCATAGTTCAAAAGTCAAAAGTCGTAGAGTTCCACTTGCTATCCGGATTACATACATTTTTCCTTATTCTTATAGCCTTTATTTTTAACTTCAAGCAATTGAAGTCCGTACAGCCTTTCTTTTAACATCTTAAAATCGAAGTCCTTTTTCTCAAAAGTCGGATGTCTTTTTCTCAAAAGCTAAAGTTCTTTTTCGTAAAAGTCGGAGTTCTTTTTCTCAAAAGCCGGAGTTCTTTTTCTCAAAAGCCGAAGGTATTTTTCTTAAAAGCCGATTTCAAAGGTCTTTTCTCAAAAGCCGGTTTCAAATAATAGAACCTTACAAAGCCGATTTTAAAATAAGGTGCAAGGCCGATTTTGAAATTACACTACCAATGCCGATTTCATCCAGGGCCGGTTTCAAAGATGAATACACAAATGCCGGTTTCAATAGTGTCATATAAATGCCGGTTTCAACCAGTGCCGGTTTCATGCAAGGCCGGTTTCAAAATACAGGGCCTGTTTCAATTCAAGGTCGGTTTCAAAGCTTAATACGAGTATGGTCTATCGGTGGTCTTTTCCTTAAAAGTCGGATGTCTTTTAAACGTGCATAGACAGACGTCTTAAAATGTGCAATTATCAAAGTTCATGCAGATCGGAAAATAACCATACTTCGTGCATAAAGAAATCAGACATCATGAATAACAGAGCTTCTTTTAAACATGCGATTAACAGAGATTCTTTCTTAATTCAAACGATCAGAACAAATATCATACATGCCGTAACATAAGTTCATAAAAAATCAGACATACTTGCGTTGCAAACATGAGTATACTTGCATTAAATCATGATCTTAAAACAAGGGGTTACACTTGCCTGAATTCTTTTACTTCGTCCTGAAATTTTGATTTTTTTCTTTACTAGAAACTCGATTGAGAGCCTATTCCTAACCTCTTTCCTTACATTCTCAGTCCCTATTTATAGGCCTTTGGTCTGACGGTAGTAGGTAGGACAGGTCAACCACTCGGGGGTGGTTGGGAGTAGGTTATCTACTCAGACATGGTCATTCTGACTCTACTTTTCGTAAGGGCTTCCTTATTATTTTCGATTAACTGGCGTTGACCGATTATGTCTCCTTTTATTATCTCAGTACTTCCGGCCTCCATCTTACCCTGATTTATCTTTAATTCTTTTTAATATTTTTCCTTCATTTTCGGTCAACTACGTTGACCATATTAGGTTTCTCTTTTGCATTTTCGGTCAACTGGCTTTTACCAAATTCAGTTGCGCCTTCTTACATGTTCCGGTCAGCGCCAGTTCACCGAATTTTTCTTACCTTTAACATTTTCCCTCTTTCCCTTGCGGTCAACTAGCGTTGACCGGATAAGTCTTCCTCAAAGCTTTCTGGTCAACAGGTGTTGACCGGTTTATGTTTTTTCCTCGTGCTTTCCGGTCAACACCTGTTGACCGGATCAATTTTCCCTCGCCTTAAAAGAATTTGATCCTTATATTTTTGGTGATAGAAGATCCCAAAAATTTGATACCTTACAACCTAAAACCCAAATTGTACTTAGAATCCCTAAACACCCATAGTAAAAACCCTAATGGACTTGAGAGGTGCGCCCTCTCCTTTTTTCTACTTGCATGTCACCACCTCCTCTCTACCTCTGTCAACTCTACTTAACCTAATGATAAGTAAAATAAAAGACAATAACGTGATGCCTTAATCCTTCTCTCACTCTCGGCCTATGACGACCCAGATTCTAAAACATAGAAATTCTCGATTTATCGAGCCAATGTGATCAAGGGATCTAGGAAAATTGAAGTAATCAAGGGATCCAGAAAAATTGAGGGTTGCCCGGTCAACGCAT
>JAOVVI020002700.1:0-20524 GCA_028571085.2 Nepenthes alata | reverse complement strand
CAGAGAAGATATCTACTATAAAAATCAACTTACAGATCGTGTGGTACAGATGCGCTAGCTTAGCCGATTTACTCCCGACTTGTGATCCCTACCAAGGAACTCCTTGGATTTACCCGCGGCAACGGAACCGAACACCTTTCGGTCTTCACATCGATCTTCTCTCACAAACTGTTGAAGCTCAGTTTCCACGCCTCCCACGTCAGTCACGAGGGATTGTAGGCAAGAACGAAGGTGTATTCGAATAGGATGAGAAGATGAGAGAGCTTTGGCAAACTAACACATGTAAATGGTGAAACTTTCTCCAGTGGGTACAAACTCTTTGCACAAAGTAATGAACTTAGCCTTTTGGCGTCTCAATTTTCTTTTTCAGAAGGCTGCTGAAATGAAGAAGAAATGGTCATATATATTGAGGAGCCCAAATGGTTTCAAAAACAAAAGATCCGTTAGGCACAAAAAGCTCGCGCCGCTCGAGCGCACAGCAAGCAGGATAGGGTTAGGTGATTTCGTGCCCTGGCGCTCGGGTGCGGATTGGGAGCACATCGAGCGCCCCGGTTTTGGAAAACGCGCCTGGTTGGCACCTCGGGCACTCATCGAGCGCACGGTTCTGGAAAATGGACCTCGTTAGCGCCTCGGACGCTCCTTGAGCGCACGCTTCTTGATCAAACACAGTGCGCCTTGTTGGCACCTCGGGCATAGCTCCCGGGGAAGGACGGAACGGAAGATAGGGAGGTGGGAACACTGAGGATGTGACGTGTACGGCCTTCAGGCATGAAATTGATTAAGCTCTACCAGGAAAGAATGATATCGCAAATACCAAACGCTCCCACAAGAGACCAAATAAGCTACCCGACACGGTCACGAAATATGCTAACACAAAATACAACTAACACATGCAAATGAAACATAACAAATTTAAGGCAAACAGGAGAAGAAAAGGAAAATACTCCTCTGGCTACAAACTTGTTCCAAAACACTAGTAGTGCATTAACACTAGGATATGTTACTTTGACAACAGAGATATTAAATATCTATTTCCAATTTTTCTATCCCAAAACAAAATTTTGTTGCTCCAATGAAAGTAAAATCATCATCAGTAATACATTAAATTCATGTACTCCTCAAAGAGAAAGGGGAACACCCACACCCACCCACACGCACAAAGAGTAGGGTCATGCTCCAGTTTTAACCACAGAATAACAAGTGAAATAGGGGATGCCTAATGTACAGGCTCTAACATTATGATCTTACGGTAGGTCAGATTTAGATAGCCTTATGAATTGTACAAGATTGTTTTTGTGGTTTGAATCAACTACTTCCAAATCACAATTGAACAAATCCTTCAATTCATCATAGATTAATCCACACAAATTACATAATCACTATCTGCTAACAACTCAAATGTGGTGCCTCATCACATGCTACACCAAGCAAATAACACCAATGAATGTTCAATTGTTATGTGCTCCATTGTGGCTTTTGAAAGTTCTCTAGATAGTCTCAGTTCTATTGTTTCTGATTCTAATCAAGTATAGAAACCAACCTAGGACACCGACATGAAACATGGACAAGACATGATACCAATGCGCCAACACGTTATATTTCTAAAAATGAGGACGCAACACAAAAGGAACTTGTTAACTAAAGTTCCTTGTTTATTCAGCGATACGAGTATACTGGATTACCAATTAAAAATGCATATTTCTTATTTAGTCATCTAAAAAATTTCACTGGAAGCAATTTTTTGGTTATCTGTTAATTTAAGTGTTGATTCAATAGTGGCATAGTGGAGGGTCATCTAGTTTGTTCAGCTTCAACTTCCACAAAAGGGTGCAGTGATCATTTAAAAAAAGAAAAATCAAAGGAAGCAAAACCAGGAACAAGAAGACAAAGGAAAAGAAGATGAAATTAAATAATGTTCAGTGATAGAATTTGCGTGTTTGCCATGATGGCAAAGAAGAATAAAAAAGCAAAACGCACACCAGCAACTTCCCGTGAAGATTGAGTTTTTTTATGAACACAGGGTGAAAGGAGGTATTAGATGCCGGGGAGTACCAAATCAGTGGCAAATATGAGGTTCTAGTGTGCCTTGCTTCTATAAAACAACCAGCCGCCACATCAGATCCTTCTGTTGGCTTCACTTCGTCTTCATTGTGTAATCAACTCTTCAATTGGTCGCTTGATGCTTTGCTCTGCTTTGCCACCTCTCTCCTCTCTCTGTTTGAAACTAAAATAGAACATAATGAAAAGATGAAGATGCCAACAACTGCATAAGGTTTTAGTTGTTTCTAAATTATAAAATGACTCAAGTTTTCTTTAGTTTAGATTCACCATGTTTGTTCTAAAAATGACAAAACAGCCGATGTCCAAAATATGTCGGAGCCTGCCGGACTCAAAAGAAAATACAATAAATACTCCAACATGTGTCAGAAACTAATAAATTAGCCGGTAAAAGTGTTGGTGCTTATTATGTTCAAATGATACGATCAAGCCCATGGTTTTATGGATGACCGTGTTCAATGGAGTGTTTAGAATTGCTAAGTCATGGGTGGTCATGTATAACTGTAATGCCATCCTCTCTGGGGAAAACACTCTGGGGAAAACAAGTTCAATGATTACTTCCAGATACTAAATAAGGTTTTAATTTATACTGAACTGCATAATGCTAGTCTATCACATCATAGGAACAGGGTTGCACCTACACGTGAACAAATGGCATGGAAATGACTCTAGAACGTGGTCTAAATTTAAATAGTGACTTAGATAGAGGAGATTTCACATGCCAAGCATATACAGCTCTGTTGAGTTTCTTACTGCTGAAGCATGACCAAAGCCCTGCAAATCTTCTGATCTACCTCCTGTTGCTGTATGAAGAAAGCCTCTTACATTGTTGAAATGTGGGTGCAACATGTTGTAGAGCAGGTGTGAATTTAATCCACTAAGGGCAAACTAATGTTTGTGGATGTTTCTAAGCTCACAAATTTCCCAAGTGACAACATTTGGGTATATTAACACCAAAGATGCCCAAGCTAGTGGGATCTTTCAAAAGCCCAACATTTGAAGCAGCCATTTCTTCTTGACCAGTCTCTTGATGATGAATAGAAAAGAAGATTGAAGACTAGAATGACCCATTTACAAGAAGAATTAGCTTATTATCAACAAAAAGCTCATACCAAATTGGGTCTAAATTGGAGACTCAAACATCAATCTCTTCCCGGGTATGCTATGAGCAAAAGAGGATTTAACAGCAGTGTGCTGCAAATGGTTGTTAGCCCAAGGTTTCATTAATCATTCCGTTAATAACAAACATATGACATTTCATCATAATAATAATAAACATATTTAATGGACTAAACATATTCTAACTGGACATAACAATTGTTTTGATCATCACATAATCTACTTGGACCTAATGTACATGGGCAAACAATGCAAGCTATTGACTTCATTGTTTTAAGTCAAAATCGATCATGTTATCTATAATTTTGACACTTGGTCAGAAATTTGATATATGATAAACAATGCATGGGTCCATAAAAGACAACCAATTGACCCTTGATGTGATTGAATTATATACATAATTTGGAGCTTATTTTAAGATAAATCTTCTAAGTGAAGTGAATTTTAATTAATTTTTAGTGGTCGTTTGTTAGGAAAGAAGTAATTGAAAGAAGAAGGGCTAAATGGTTAATATACCTCATGAGAGCTTTTCTAGTGTTGTTACAAAGTTTATCTTCAGCCCTACAATTTTGTCTCAACAAGCCTTTCAAGACTAATGATTTCCAGAAGAAATGAAGATGCACAATAAGTGAATATTGAGGATCCACGAAAACAGTAAAGTTCAATCTTGATTGATTAGAAAGGTTGTAAATCAATTATGTAGAATTTCTTCCAAAATTTCAGGAAACTTGAGTGGAACTGGGCCAGTGAAAAGCATTTTTTTGATGGGAGACTTTGGCTATTTAGCAGCTAAAGAGGAAAGCAGCTAAGAAGGGCAACAGCTAAAGAGGGCAGAACTGAAAATCTGCTGCACAGCAGATTTCCAGAAGGGCAGAATTAGAAATTCTGCTACATAGCAGATTTCTTCTTTTAAAAATTCTGCACACAGCAGATTAAAGGGGGGGAAGCACAGCAGATGGAAAAAAACAGTTTGGACGGCAGAAGGAAAAAAAAAGCAGAGAGGAAGAGAAGGAGAAGAAACTGGCAACAATAAATCAAAAGCAGGGGGAGCGTTCTTCCCAATTTTCTTCCTCTTTTCTTTAATCCTTCTTTGAAAAGATGAGCGCCACTATCTCCATATTTGTTCATTCAAGCATGAACTAAATTTTCATTACTAGGTTTGTAGATGTAACTTATGGTTGAACTATATTCTCTTAAAATTTATTCATGACACAATATTTTCTCTTTTGATTGCTTCTCTTTGTACATAATACTTTTGAATACTTGATCACCAATTAAATAGTTTGACATTGTATGCTGAGACCAAGAAGAAATGCATACATAATTGAACTTGAAAGACATGGCATATATTATATTGTAGATAAGAATATACTATATCGACCTGTACAATTTTTGAAAAGAATCATTAAGTTTCATGCATTGTTATGCATTTTATTCACATGGATATATAATTAGTGGATATTTGACCACTGTTTTGATGTAATTTGGGAGGAAATATCATTACTATCTTAATTTTTATTATGATTGAATGTTGTACATGAGAAATTAAAAGTGTTACATAAGAATACCTAGATAAATTCAAAAATACCCTAGCATCACTCTTTATTAAATTTAATCCCATTTAGTGCGATCTCTTTAGTAATTAGTTATTTGTTTAGTTACTTAGGTATTTTTCTCATTTAATTCGGTTGTTCAGATAATATTAGGATAAGATTCATTGGGTACTTAGAAAAAAATTCAATCATTTGATTAGATGATGCTTAATTTATCACCATATTACTTGTTACGATATCGTGCACTTACAATTTAACACAACAAGTTTTTGGCACTGTCACCAAGAATTGAATATATTTTGCTAATATCAATATCATTTTATCTTCATTATTAAAAAAGTATCACTTTATCATGGTATTAATCTAAATTCACTACTTAGTTTAGGTTTATTTTTGTGAATTTCTTTTGCATTGACTATAGAACAATTTGTTGAGCTTAATTTGTTATTTTTGATCTTCTTACATATAGTTAAACTATAAAGTCATTAAAAACACAAATGGTAGCTTGTAGTTTTGGTAATGTCACCATTGTGGACCTTTTGTGTAGGTTTGAAGTTACAAGAGACTATCTAAAAAATGTAGAATTATTACCTCTAGTTCCCAAAATTGAGAAAACATATCATTGACACACCAAAGCAAAGCAAAATGTGGCTGACATAATTCCAGAAGTGAGAAATCCTAGGACTCATCGAAACTATGCAGTCCCACATGTTCACGGCACTTCTTCAAGAATAAAGAGACCGACCATACAAGCTAACAATTTCAAAATGAAGCCAGCCATCATAAAATGATCCAAACTGCGGTCCAATTCAGTGGGATGCTAAGTGATGATCCAAATGCTTATATTTCTAATTTCTTGGAGATATGTGATACTTTTAAACGTAATGGAGTTTCAGATGAAGTCGTTAAATTGAGACTACTTCCATTTTTTATTTCGAGAAAAGGCAAAGGGATGGCTCACTCCACTACCACCCCGTCACATCACTACTTGGGAGGAATTGGCCAAGACTATTTCCTAGAATTGGCCGTCACACCATGTCCAAGACAAGAAGCAACATTACAATGTTCAATCAATTAGAAATGGAGCCTTCATACGAAGCATGGGAGTGGTGTAAGGATTTGCTAGGAAGGGTACCACACCATGTCTGCCTAAATAGCTACAAGTTCAAATCTTTTACAATGGTCTTTGCAAAAACATGAGAACTATGATTGATGTGGAGGCCAAGGGAGCACCTATAAGTAAGACCTATGAAGAGGCATATGAGCTTTTGGAAGAGATGTCCTCAAACAACTATCAATGGCCCTTGGAAAGAAATCGAGCAAAGAAGACAATCAGAGTGTATGAGCTTCAAACACTCTCAGCTCTTCAAGCCCAAGTTTCAGCACTCTCAAAGCAAATGGAGTCCATGATGGAGAATGTCATTCACACTACCCATATGATTCATGAATGGTGTAGAGGGAACTATGCAGGAATAGATTTGTTCTGTCATTTAAGTTGAATGCTAATTACATGTCCAACTTTCAAAAAACCCAACACAACCCATACTCCAACACATATAATCTAGCATAAAGAAACCATCCAAACTTTCTTATGGAGTAAGCAACAGACAGGAAAGTGATCTCAAGCATCTCCACCACAAGAGAAAATGACAAACTTGGAGGAACTCATGGTACATCTACTCATTCTCTCATGGCTGAGACAGAGTTTCATGTAGTCAAAAACAAATTTTCAAAACCCAAATACATTGGAACAAATGCATAGCTATGTGAAATTAGCGAAGGAGATATTGTCAAACAAGAGGAAGTTGGTGTATTATGAGATAGTTATGTAATCAAGGAGTGTCGTGCAATTTGGCAAAACAAACTACTCCAAAGTTAAACAATCCACAGAGTTTCTCTATATAATGCATGATTGGTGATTAATTCTTTTCAAAGGCTTTATGTGATTTGGGGGCAAGCATTAATTTGATGCCCTTGTCTACTTTTAGGAAATTAGGAGTAGGGGAAGCAAGGCCAACCACCATCTCTCTACAATTGGCGGATCGATCCATCAAGCATCCTTGGGGTATCATTGAAGATGGTTTTGTCAAGATAGACAAGTTTATCTTCCCGGCTGATTTTTGTTGTTCTCGACATGAAGGAGAATCAAGTCATGCCACTTATTCTTGGCAGACAATTCTTAGCCATCGGACATACTTTAATAGATATTCAGAAGGGAGAACTCACACTATGAGTTCATGATTAGACAATGTCCTTCAATGTATTTGAAGCAATAAAATATCTATCAACTTCAATCAACTATTGTTTTTCCATATATATGGTGGATCATGCCATGACAGAAAATTTCATGATGTAGCACCCAAAGGACACCCTTGAAGCATGCCTACAACAGCCCGAGGTGATCATGTCTAGTGGCAAAGGAGACAAACAAGAGGAAATCAGCTATCTTGATGCTTCACCATCATAACCACACAACCGACCAGCTTGTGAGATTCTTCAAGCTAGCAGTTCGGATCTTCCCACTCCAAAACCAATGAAGCTAGAATTGAAACAAGTACCACCTCACTGTCGATATGCAATTTTAGGTGAGTCATCTTAACTCCCAATCATTATTTCCAATCATTTGAATGAAGTTGAAGGGGAGAAACTCATTCCTGTGTTAAGAGAGTATCAAGATGCCCTTAGATGGACTATTACCAACATCAAGGGAATCAATCCCACTATTTGCATACATAAGATATTGATGGAAGAAGCTTACAAGCCATCCATAGAGCACCAAAGGTTGACACCTAACATGAAGGAAAAGGTGAGAAAAGTTCTAAAGCTGTTGGATGCCAGAATCATTCATCCCATCTTGGACAGTGCATGGGTAAGCAAGTACAAGTGGTCCCGAAGAAAGGAGGCATGACTATAATTCCTCATGACAACGATGATCTAGTTCCTACAGGAGCAATGAAAAGATGGAAAGCATGCATTGATTACTAGAAATCGAACAAGGGAACACACAAGGATCACTTCCCTTTGATGCCAGACATGATCATTATTGTTTTCTTGATGTATATTTGGATTACAATCAAATTGTCATAGCTCCAAAAGGTCAAGAAAATACCACTTTCACATAAGGTACTCTTGCATTCCGGATATTGCCCTTTGGCCTATATAATGCACTAGTCACTTTCCAAAGGTGTATGATGACAATATTTTCAGATATGATGAAGCCGTTCTTAGAGGTATTCATGGATGATTTTACCATATTTGTCTCTTCATTTGATGGGTCGTCACTTCATGGTTCAAGAAGGGATTGTGCTTGGGCATAGGATTTCAACTAGAGGAATTGAAGTAGATAAGGCCAAGGTAGAGGTCATTGAAAAATTACCTCCACCAAATTCATTACTGCTAGTTAAAGACACTTCTTTTGATTATACAAGTGAATGTTGGAGGCTTTCAACACTTTGACGAAGAAGCTACTCTCTACACCCATCATTGTTGCTCCGGACTGGACCATACCATTTGAATTATGCTGTGGGGACTGTTTTGAGGCAAAGAAGAGGCAAGTTACTCATATGCATGAGCAACTATGCAAGTCAGACACTTAATGATGCACAATCGAATTATGCCACAACGGAGAAAGTGCTTCTTGCGGTGGTGTTTGCTTTCAATCTTACCTGATTGGAGCTAAAGTGATTGTCTACATGAATCATTCAGCCTTGATATATTTGCCTGAGAAGAAAGATGCCAAACTGAGACTCTTCAGATGGGTTCTTATTCTATAAGAATTTGATTTGGAGATTTGAGATAAGAAGGGAACCGAAAGCGCCATGGTCAACCACCTCTTCAGATTAGAAAACAATGAAATGTTAAATGGAAAGGAGTCCATAATAGAAGTGTTTCCTGATGAGCACCAATTTGCACTTGCTGCAACAAAATAACAATGCTATGCTGATCTTGTGAACTTCTTAGCAAATAACGTCATTCATCTTGACTTTTCTCTGCAGCAAAAGAAAAACTTACTATTCAATGTCAAGCTATATTTTTGGGAGGAACCATTCCTATACAAGTAGTGTACAGATCAAATGATAAAAAGATGTGTATCGGAAAAAAGAAATGGAGGATATTTTTTGGCATTGCCTCTCATCCGATTAAGGAGGTCACTTCGGTGCTACAAAAAATGCAGCAAATGTATTCAATCTGGTTTTTTATTGGCCAACCTTATTTAAGAATGCATGTACTTTTGTTTCCACATGTGATCAATGTCAAAGAAGTGGCAACATCTCCCAAAGAAATGAAATGTCACTTCAAGCCATATTGAAGGTCGAGTTGTTCAATGTTTGGGGCATTGATTTTATGGGACCATTCCCACCATCTTATGGAAACCAATATGTCTTGATGGCAATAAATTATGTCTCCAAATGGGTGGAATCCATGGCTTTGCCTACTATGCCTGCTAATGATGCCAAAGTTGTGGTAAAGTTCATCAAAAAGTACTTCTTTACAAGGTTTGGCATACCGCAAGAAATCATAAGTGGAGGTACACACTTTCTCAATCATCATCAAACATGCATGAGTTGCTAGGTGTACCATCCTCAGAAAAGAAGCTAAGCAAATATTTCTAATCGAGAATTGAAGCAGATTTTAGAGAAGAGGGTGAGTGTTTCTAGAAAAGATTGTTCCTTGAAATTGGATGTGCACTGTGGGCCTACGGCACTGCATTCAAAACTCGACTTCATATGTCCCCTTATCGATTTATATTTGGCATGGCATGTCACTTATTAATGGAATTGGAGCATAAAATTTATTGGGTGATAAAGTAGTTTAACTTCAATATGACTACCGTGTGCAAGAAGAGGTTGAATAAACTAAATGAATTACAGGAATTAAGGAGCCAAGCAAACGAGAATGCATGAATCTACAAGTAGACGACAAAGAAATGGCATAACAAACACGACCTCCACCAAGAATTCAAGCCAAGAAATCATATCCTTATCTATAACTCAAGACTTTCCCTGGAATGTTAAGATCAAGATCGCCGGCTCCGTTTGTGGTGGTTCACGTCTTTCCTCATGGTGCAATGGAAACCAGAAATGGTGATCCCAAAAGCTTTAAGGTCAATGGGCAACAACTCAAACATTACATATACATTGACCTCAACCGTCAAGAGGTGTCCATACAATTAGAAGATCGCGTACTTGATTGAGTCTAGCTACAGACTATAACTAAAGAGTTTCAGGCAGGCAACCCAATTTTCTTAGTTTTAGTTGTTCTATTTTTCATTTTACTTTGTTATTAGCTTCCAGTTTCTACAAATAGTGTTTTTTTTTTCTTTCTGCTTTACCTAGGACTAGAATCAAGTTTGGGGGTGGAAGAATGCATAAGGAATATGATGCCGCAGCATTTTCAATTTGCACACATTCAGAAGAGTCTTCTATACCTATATACTTTTATATATTTCCACATTAAGGACAATGTTGAACTCCAATTTGGAGGTATAAAACTTAAATTTGTTTTGCATCATCTCAAAAAAATTTCACAAAAAAAAAAATCCAAAAAAAAATTAAAAATAAAATAAAATAAAGTTTTACATTTAGCTAGGATTTTCGCATCTAGTTTTTATTTGTGTGGTTGATTGGTTTTGATGATCAAATATTAATAATGAGAGTTTGGGTGAAATTGAAAGTGGCTCACTAGAACATAAAGAATATTGTTTGCGACCTAATTTGATTCTTGTGCTTGTTAAATTGATCATTGATCATATGATTCTTCCAATACCTTGAGCACATAGCCATGATCAACTAATTGCTCTAATTACTTAGAAAAAAATTTATATGACCTATTCCTTTTATAAAATCTCACCATCAACTCTAGAACTTCCTTGATTATCTCTCGAGTTGAAATCCTACACAATGCAATGCTAGAGAAATGAATTAAACCATCTTTGGAATGGTTGAGCCTTCCTAGCCCACCTTATATAAAATTACATTAGTTTACCCCTTTGAGCCAAATACACACATGCATGCATTAGCCTTCTCTTCTTTGTTAAACATCAACATCCTATCAATTTTAAGCCTAAAACACTTGTATTACTCTTTAAGAGAATTTTAATGATCATGATATTGAACTCTATGGCTTTGGAAAGACCATTGAAGTGTAAGAAGTGGTGAATCAAACAAGTATGATACGTGGAGTATCTATTGTTTCTCAAAAACTGAAAAAAAAATGAAAAACAAAAAAAAAAGAAAATATAGGTTTGGCATGCTAGGACAATCCCAACTAGAGACATTTGTACTTTTGTGTCCAATTAAACAGGGTGCAAAGATATTTTCAAGTACATTGGTTAAATTAGTGCATGGAGTCGCTTTTCTTCTCTTGCAGATTATGAAGGAAATTTTTCATGGCATTAGAACTCTTTCCTTGATCATATAAATCTTAAACTTCTCTTACTTTTGTGATTCCTATCCTTGCTTAGATTAACCGATTCCCTAAGCCTAATGTTACAAGTTCAAAAAGACATTTTGATCTCTAACACAGCATTGGTATACATTGGTGGAGAGCTATTATGAAACGCAAGCATGTGGAGTTCACATTTCAAAATTCACTTCAATCCTAGTTTGTATAAATTGATCCGAGGATCAATAATTGAAGCTATCAATGGCTATTCACATACACAGGATGAATCTAATGTAAAATGAAGCAACCTATAGAGTTAAGCGTACACTACAATAACTAAATTTTCTTTTGAGATATATACTGTATACAATCTATGAAAGGAAATTTGAAGAATCTAATCTAAATTTCCACGTGCAATTATGTATTATGTTTTTTAATTCTAAGTCTTTTTTTCTTATCTTGCTCGGGACTAGAAAAACTAAAGTTCGGGAATTATATACACAATTCAGAGCTTATTTCAAGATAAATATTCATATTTAAGTGAATTTTCATTAATTTTTGGTAGTTAATTAGGAAAGCAATAGTAGGAAAAAGAAGGGAAAAATGGTCATTTCACCTCATCCGAGCTTTATTGGTGTTGTTCAAAAGTTTATATTGAGCCCTACAATTTTGTCTTTACAAGCCTTTCGAGATTCGAAAGATTTCCAGTAGAAACAAAGATGCATGATAAGTGAATATTAGAGATCCACAAAAATAGGAAAGTTTCGATATGAACTTCATGAATTTCATGACCCTAACAAGTATTTCCATATTTGGTTGTTAATTGTTTGGTTTTGAAGGATTTACAAAAATTGTCCTTGAAGGATTTCCATATTAGAGATCCTATAAACAAGGTTTGTAGGATCAGCATATGTACGGGAATTCTAAATGCTACTAACCTTTTTGCAATTGTAAATAGCCTCAGAGCTTTTTATTAATATGTATTTAAGGATAGGCAATTAACATTTACAGGCTAAAAGAGTTTTTTAAGAAAAAAAATACATATACTGCTATGAACTTGAAATTTGGACAGGCCATACATCTTTAATTCAATATAATTTCACAATACATAAAAAAATCTGAAAAATATTTTTATGATAACTAGACAATACAAGGTTTTCGTGTATAAATTATATGTCTATTTTCAAATTTAGAATGTATAAACAAAAATTCTTCAGATTTGGATATCTGCAGAGGTACGTAACAAAAAGTCAAACTGGCCATGCTGTGATGTTTTGCACATCACTCAAGGTAGAAATTAATTTGGACATGATTCCACCAAGATATATAGGAAGATGTAATAAGCTTGTCAGAAAGATCTGACTCATTGATTTCAGACTTTGAAAATAGTCATGATTTTCAGAAATCGACAAACAGATCCTGTGTGAAGGGGAGTTAAAGACTAATACACATCTCATAGTAGGTTTTTATTTCTCCGACAGTAACTTATTTGAGCCAAATTTCTAGGAAGTAAAACTAGACTTGATAATAAAGCTTCCAGAATTTACCCATGTTTGAAGCTCTACAACCACTACATTCATATTTTTCAAAGTTGTAAGAGGCTAAGGAGGCTCCTAGTGTCCAAAAGCTACCTTGCTCTCTACCTTTATGTAACCTCCCTTTTCTCACTTGAAGATTGACTTTGCTAAAACAAGGGAAAGTGTTGAGCATATGGATGCAAATATCTACCAATATGATATGCATCGACCAGTTTGTATCATTATCAAGGCCCCGGATACCAATATTTTATGATACTGCAACAATATCATCATATATTTCTGCATCAACCAATATATGGTATTGGCTAGTATGTATCACTATCAAAGCATCCGATACTAATGTTTTTCAATACCGCAATAACATCACAATATGTGTCTATATTAGCCAATATATATTAGCTGATATGACCTTATTAGCTTACAATTTTTCAAAAAAATCATGGCTGATATATTCAATACTAATATATATTATTTGATATATCTAATACCGATATGACCATAATTGATACCAATATTTTCATCCATTTGAACCCATTTTAGTCCTCTCCCCTTGAGTACAAAAGTTTCATGTCTGTTGTGAGATAATTGTTTAAGCAGTAGCACTTCACTAATATTTTCTTTGAAATAAAAACTATTGCATTCACATTTCTTTGGGGTATTAAGTTATAATCAAGAAGGTATAATCTTCACCCATCGTAGAAGTCTGGGTATAATGGTTTCGAATTCTCAAGTACTACTTGTGGACAAGAAAGTCTGGGGATAGGATATAATCGACCAGTGTCAATTTCTCATTTCCTGCTCACTTTATTGTTCCTTTGCATACTCAGTTATTCTTGATCTAGTTGTTTAAATATTGATGTAGATGAATACTTGTTAACTCTAAATTATTGCTTAAAAGCAATTAAGACAACTTTTAGCAACAAGCCCTTCAAGCATAATTAAGACAACTTTTAGCAACAAGCCCTTCAAGCATAATTAAGACAACCTATAAGGCGATTAATCAGACCATGGATGCAGGAATTAGGAGAAAATTTTGGAGAAATTTCATGGTAAAATGGATGAAGGTTTCATGGGTTATTCACTACTTAATAAGGCTTGCCATGTGTAAGAACTACAATAATTGTAAAAGTCAACTCCTCAGGTTCTTCTTCGATTGATGCTTTTCAAAGAATGTGTGGACTGGTGTTTCTTCGTGGCTTGATGAACAAAGACTTCGAGGATTGGTCAGCACAATGTGCAGTTTTTTCAATGCAGAAATCTACCACCTCTGGATGGAAAGGAATAGTACAACTCTATAAAGGGCGAGTCAATAAAAGATAATGATAGTGAAAGCTGCTGATACTGATCCACTATTCATCACTTATTGTTCATGTACAACCAGCTTATAACCAATGGCTTGATATTCTTCACTAGGGTGTTGTCACATATTCTTTGCTTTTTTTTCTGTTCGCTATAAGATGGGGACTTTGTCTCCTAGTAAGGCCTATGGTTGGGTGTAATTGGATATTGTTATCCATTGAATATATATGGTTGTGTACAGACTTGGTACATCAATGATAAAGCTCTTATTCACTTGCCAAAAGAGCTCCAATGGAGAAAACAGACCATGGAAGACAAAAGCATAAAAGTAATGATAAACTAAATCTCCAGCTCGTTAAACTTCTGGGATTTATCAGATTCCGGATTTGTCACATTCCAGTCAGTGTAGACAAATCAGACACCGAGAAACATAGCAACTACAACAATTCAAGTTCAGAACCATCCAAAACGACAGAAAAAGGTAGAACATCCTACAGAAACAGTGAAAAACACATTGTTACCTTTGCTGCACGGGAGGAATTCCTTCCTTCTCCTCAACCCTTTCCTTGATCCGATCAATGGTATCAGTAGGTTCAATGTCAATTTCAATCTCTTTACCAGTGAGAGTTTTCACCTTGATCATTGTCCCTCCCCTCAACCTCAAAACAAGGTGAAGTGTAGATTCTTTCTGGATGTTATAATTGGCAAGAGTACGACCATCTTCCAACTGTTTTCCAGCAAAGATTAATCTCTGCTGATCAGGTGGAATGCCTTCCTTGTCCTGTCATACACTAAAAAGTTGCATTAGAATTCAATAATTGCATGGTAATAATAACTTATCAGACAACAAACTATACATCATGATTAGCTGAAGAGGAAGAAAATTATGAGGAAAACAGGAGCTAAATAAAATATGATTTAATATTTGCATCTTTCTGGCACTCATCAACCACCTCTAAACACTAAATGTCCAGAAACAAACCCAACATAATGGAACATGATGACGATGAGTCATGCCCATGGAACAAAAATTTGGCCAATATGCAAAACATTGGCAGATATTATCGGTATCAGGCCCTTGATATCTTAAAAGATCACAATATATTGTCATACCGGTGTATATTTTCATATAAATAAGTATAACTAACAGAAAACAGACAATATATTCTAAAAACAGAGGAAAAGAGGGATAAAAACAACTCATAACATCTATAAAAACAACAACAATGCCCTAAACCATACTAAGTGGGTTAGCTATATAAATTCACTTCTGATATCTACTCGGCTTGATTTAATATAATATCCACAAGATCAGAAGTAATTTCATATAATTTTCAACAATTCACTCCAAGTTTTCTAAATCTGCCAATTTATTTATTAAAGCATTCCCAACTCACCCTTACTCAATGATACGATTCATTTGGCCAATGTTTTAGTGAAAGAATCACCTTAATCATCCTCTTCCATCTTTTCTTCTATGAGTGCAACATCCAAATGGCTAAGGACAAAGTCATCCCTTATCTGAGTTTTAGAATGAATCTACTCATCCATCTTAATGCCTTGTCTTCATAATACCTACCTTTTGTACATGTTTAAGTGCCTAACATCATGATCCATCAAACACAGCAAATCAACCACATAAAATATTCCTTTCAATTTTTACGGTATCTTCTGATCACAAAACTAATCCTAAAGCACTTCTCATTTAACCAATTTGCATAAATCATCTATGCAACATCACCGTCAATCTCTCCATTTTCTTGACTACAAAATCAAAATAATGAAACCTATTGTCCTTAAGAATATCATAGTCGTCAATCTTGACTTGTTCATTATTTTAACTAGAATTATGTGATGTAAGACTGATGTTCTTACAATCAGTAGAATGATGGAACTCAGAGACATGTTCAAGGAAAAGAGGGCAAATAAGAGAATATGGAGAGAGTGGAAAGGCAGAGAAGTAGGAAGATGAAATGGTCCCGAGTAAATCAATTCAATATACATCTTATTACAATTATTGCTACCTTTATAGGTTTATTAATCAGTTACAGATTCTAGCAGCTCGTATACAACAAATCGTTTTCAGTCCCACAAACGCATAAGAGTTTACAATAGCCTAACTACTTGCTTTAACAGTTTAACAATCAACAACAGAGTCCCTTGGATCTGTTGCACAGCTATATTGCTAACTGGGCTGTAGATTCTGCTTTCCCCTGCTTCCTCATTGTCATGACAGTGAACCATCCGACATTTTTTATTTGAATTATATGAGAAATTACTAAAAATGAACTTAATGTACTGTGGTTTGCTTCTACATAATGTAAAGTCCTTCGGATTCTAATGCCCTGTCAACAACACTAAAGTAGTAGGAAAACTATCAAAAATATTCACAACTTTTTTCCCAATTGTATTCTAAATTTTTTATTTTTCTCAATTCAATTATTAACATTTTTTTAGATGCCAATATAATAACACATTCCCAATCGTATTTTAAAACACATCTGATGCCAAAAAAATTTAACAGTGTAAGAGGTTTAAAATGAATGTCAAATTTGGAGATTTTAACATAACAATTTGGACAAAATACGAAAAAATTGGTACTAATACAAATGTTGAGAATAAAATGGAGAAAAATAATAGTTGAGAATAGAATTGGGGAAAAAGCAGATAATAAAAGTTAAAAAGGTGAACAGTTAAGAAAGTATGCCGCTTTCCCCTATCTTGGCTTCCATCATGCTCTAGTTTCATCCATCAAAATAACATCACTACAACCAACATACACCAAAGAAACTCATTTTGACTTTTTCATTAAGAGTATCCATAACTAAGGCAAATAGGTTAGGACTCAAAGTGACTCTGCTAAAAGAGAAAACAGGATTTTATAAGGACAACTCAAAAGTTATCTAATCACCTAAAAAATAATGATGCAGGAAAAGGAAATCAATAGCTTATAGGATGAAGAGGCTATTACAATGGACAAACAACAAATTCAACCTCACCAAAAACAATTTTTAAATATCTACATCTCCATCAATTACTTCACCCAAGATACAGCATTCCGCTACTTCATTTTAAAGTAATAAAGAAGGGTTGGAAATTCAGGACTCAAATAGAACCTAGGTGTACTTCTGCTGCCAACACTAGAATCATCAGCTGATCACAAATCTACATCAACAACTACTGAACGACCATACTTATCGCAAGCAGAGCAAAAAACGTAGTAGGCAGATCCCATATAAAAATTTCTTTTTGTTTGGATTCTTCAATTAAAAAAAATAAGCATATGTTAAAATATAAAATAGGATTTGTATGACAAACCACATTGCAAAACAATGCCAACCATCAAATTGATGGGGGCATAACAAATCCTAAAGGTAGCCTACACACATTATGGCCTCTGATGAGATACAAAGCACTATTTGACCCAAATGAGGTCCCGGCTCAAAAGAAAAACTTCACTTAAATTGGCTCCTCAAGAATCAAGATGTCGATCAATATCCTACAGATAAGGGATATCTTTTATCTCCAGAAATGTAGGAGAGAATATGACATAACCGACCGAATAATTATCAAAATCCAATCATAAAATATATGACTTTAAAATTGGTCTTTCTTTCTACGCACACCATTCCAGGTATGCTCTTCTATTTGCTGAAAGATGTACACAAGACGCCTCATGCACAACATATGGCAACATCATTCATGGCTAACCATCGTCTCAGGCCTCTCAAACTCTCCGGGTGGGACCTTACACATCACCACATGCGGCTCCACACTTCAACTATAAAAACAAGACAGAAATCCTTCGGTCTAATACACTGTCTATTAGCAGCAAAATACTATGCCGACGGAGGAATCAGAGTCAATGCCGGAAAAATCCTTGGGCTTCCCTCAACCTATCACCTAGCTGTTTTGTTTACAAGGTCTACTGCAGTAGAATTGTCAACGGCAGACTCAAACCTCAGAAACAGAAAAGGATAGGCAGAAATAAAATAAAGCGAACATTATTTGTCTTTATAGTTTGCTTCAATGATGAGAAATAAGAAACAAAACAGAAGGCCGACGAAAACATGCGACAAGATGCAGCACAGTCCAAGAAAATCCACGGCACAGAGAGAGAGGGGGGGGGGGACCTGAATTTTAGCCTTGACATTGTCGATGGTGTCGTCGCTCTCCGCTTCGAGAGTGATTGTTTTCCCGGTGAGAGTTTTGACGAAGATTTGCATCTTCGCACCAAGGAGACGGACGGAGGGCAGGAGATCGCGTTGTCAGTACGAATCCGAGCCATCTGCCTTCTCACCCGACAGACCCATAAGGGTGATTTACAAATTCAAACCCAACAAAAAAAAGTAAATTATGAATTAAACAAAAAACGAAAAAAAATCACTTTGATCGTAAATATTATAATATTTTTTTAACTATATTAAATTGAAAGTGGCAGGAATTGGGAGAAATTTTTAAGCCATGTTATTTAAAAAATATATTACAAGGCTTTATTCTTATTATTATTATAACTACGTAGCACCATGTATTATTAGAGGTATGCTAGGCTGGCTGCAAATTTACCACTAAAATAATTTACGTAATTTTGTTCGAACAAAATGATATTGACTCAGAGTGAAAATAAATTTAACTAAGGTTTTGTTTATTTATTAAAAAATATTTTTATCCTTTTTTTGATATTTGGCATATAAAAAAATATGTTTTTATATTTTTTTGATATTTGGATCGTATAAATAAATAATTGAATGGGAAATACTTTCCATTCAACAGAGAGAGAAGGCTTATACTTTAAAAAATGACTTCTTTTTAATAAATGGAAAGCTATTTTTTTCAAAAATTATTTACTAGTAAATAATGATCGACAAACTCTGTTAATAAAAATTTTATTCGGAGATGATATCATTACGACTGGGCCATGTTGCCCAACAAAACGCCTCATGTTACCACCATCAATCGCAAAATTACAATTGCAACCACCGTAATTATCGGTCAGTGAGCGTTGTATCGAAATTAGAAGAATTCATCCATTTTTTAAAAAAAGCGAACATCATCACCATTTGAACCGTCCAATGGAGAATTTGACTCGCTTATCCACAAACACAACCTTATCTCAAATCTTTAGGCGATGATGACTCTTAGTGCTGCTGCTGTTTGTTGACCGTCCAACTTGATATATGCCTGTTGGCGCTGATCACCAATCATTGATATCTATATCCGAGTTATTAATCAATTATTGAAAAATATTTTGATAATAATATATATATAACTTTGTAAAAAAGGTGAAAAATGTTATACGGGAAAATCAATAAATATTTATTGGCAAATAGACGGATGCTAAGATTGAAAAGAATGAAAATCTCCAAATGACGTAACCCGAAACGGTGGGAAAGTGTGATTTCCAAATGATTTGTCATATCCATTCGTCTGTTGATCGGCCAGTTGACACGGTTCACAGTTTACGAGCTGGGCTAAAAGTTGGATTTTTGTCCCATTTATTCCACAATTTTGTTCAATTTTCATTTAAAATTAAACTCATATATGGAACTCAGAACAATATTAATATAAAAAAGCATATATATATATACATTTTTACATCTGTACAATACATATTTCAATTTTTTTATTTTTTTTAAATTAAAATAAGAAATATGTTTTTTTAAAACATTGTCTTCATTAATTTTATTTAATATAAATTTTCCTAAATAATATAGTCTTGGTAAATTATGTATAGTCTTACATAGAATAACTAATTATTAATAAATTTTTAATTCTTAATGCAGTATTCATCTAAGATATCAAAACTATAATTGAGGGACATGCCCCATACGGCCACCGTATGATGCCGTGCCGCATTCATTGGATGGGAATCCAATGCTTATATTTGTGTCATTAAAAAAATAAAAGAAAAAAGTTTTTTTTAAAAAAATTAAAAGAGATTAAACGAGATTTGTATTCAATGCTTTTGATCTCTGCGTCATTTAGATTTATTTTCGTATATTTTCACAGTTGGGATGATGGAATTCAAGTTAGTAGTTTGCATAGGTTAGACTCGTTACCACTATTAATTGATTAGGACAAACACGAGCATTGATTGAGACTCATCTTAGTTTATTAGACTCATAATCCGAAGTAGTCATAATAAAATTAATTCATACGTCATTAATTATAAGTAAATTTAAGATATTTTTATATTAAAATCAAACGTGTCAAATTTACGAGAATATCAAATAAATATTTTAATATTTTTTTATTATTAGATAAAAATTATTTTTAGTTTTATATAATAATAATTATAATCTATTACGATAATAATATATTATATGTTTATATATTTATATTATATATATATATATATATATATATATATATATGGGATGATCAATAATATTAAGGTTAATTAATATTATTTCTATAATAATAATTCGTTGAAAGGCATTTATTATGCAGCCAGACGTCTCATCTGTTGTTTCTTCTTCTTCTTCTTCCCGATTGTTCTTATCTTCCTCCCCATTTCTTTCTTATGTTCCTCTTCTTGTCCATTCGTCGCTCTTTCTCTTCCGTTTCTTCTTC
>JAOVVI020002699.1:0-20527 GCA_028571085.2 Nepenthes alata | reverse complement strand
TGATAGATTAGTAAAACAGTACGAAAATTAATATTCAATACACGTAAAAAATATTTCAATCTAGATGATATAAATGATAACAAGTATAAAGAATAAAATAATAAGTAATAATAAAAATGAGACAAACTTTGGTGATGAAGAAAAATCTCAATATTAATGACTATCGAGTAAAACCCTCCAGGTTTCAACAGTCAGAAAAAATATGCACTAAAAAAATTAACTTACAAATTTGGTGGTAACGACAAGCTAATTTAGCCGACTAACTCCTGTAACGTGATCTCTATTAAGGAACTCATTGAATTTGCCCACGGCAACGAAACCGAATGCCTTCCGATCTTCACGTCAATATTCCCTCACGAACTGCTTGAAGTACCAAACACATCTGAAACTCCTTTTTCACACTACTAATGCCATCACCCATGAACATAATATACATAAGTCAAATATATCACATATGTCTCCGTCGAGACTAAGCCTCCCCGTCGGGAGCGGTACTAATTTCTCATGCCTCGGTTCACATATAACAACCTCTCGGGTCTTGGACTGCCATGGTCCTATAGTGACCCTACCCTTGGCAGTATACATGCGGACCGTTGCACAACCTAATTCATTATTCCACAATATACGAATACACAAATATACATAAATGTTGTCCGAATGTCCGAAAATCCTCCAAATTACAAATACAAGTGTAAAACCACCGTACGACGAGTAAAATAAACATGCATATACAAAATAAATAGATTTAGGTGTATAAAAGTAATATATATGTTAGTAAAATCTTCTAATTGTAGTCAAATATCATTAAACACGAAATCAGACCAAGGATAGGGTTAGAGGATACTTGCCTCAACTTTATACTCCGCAAATCTAAAAAATGATGCTCTGACATACCCGAATCAAGCACTCTCTCTCCTATTGGCGTGGCTTTCTCTCTCTACCCGCCCAGGTTGCTGCCGCGTGCCGTCGCCGCTCTTCCCACGGCCACCGCCGACCACTAGTGCACAATCTCCACCGCACGCCCCCCGTGATCCGTCACTCGGCCCCCACCTCTTCTCTTCTTCCCTCCTTCCTCCTCCTTCTCCTTCCTTCTCCTCTCTGCGTGAAACCCTCCCCGCACATGCTCCCCTCTCTCTCTCTTCTTTTCTCTCCCTCTCTTCCTTTCTCTTCCCTTATGTTATTATTATTATTATTATTATTATTATTATTATTATATATTTATTTATTTATTTATACTTTCTATTTTACTTTTTTTATTCCCAAATCCAAATTAATATTCGGATAACAATATGGGCGTGTTTCAAACGCCACTCCAAAATTTTGATCATTCTAAAAAAAATTATAATATTTCAATTTATTTTTATCACGTCTCAAATACCTAAAATTATAATTAATATTAAAATAATTTAAATAATGATCCGAAATATTACATTCCCCCATCCTTACAAAAATTTCATCATCAAAATTTACGCATACCAATCCTTGAAAAATAAGGACAATTCTTTCAAATTTAACCTCAATCAAATGATTCCTCTAAAAATTCAATCCCCAACACCTGATCTTTCTATCCCAATAGCGAAATCAAAACCCCAACATACAATAAATTCTCGCCAATTTTTAACGATTCAAACTCAATCACATCAAACGGATAATATACAAATTTTCTCAATCGAAAGTTTTTTTAAAAGCATCATAACCAAAATGGTCGTCTTATTTCTCAACACTTGATTCCTTCTGCCTCAAAAATCTGAGCCAAAACCCTAGCATAAAATAGCTCCTCAAAATCAATAATAATTCACACTCGATCACATGCCAAGTTCTCACAACATAAATACACAAAATATATCATAACGATTCTGCCAAACTCGGGGCAACGTCAATCTGTTGGATACCTCTCTAATTCGCTGCAAAACCTTGAAAGGTCTATCGAACCTCAACCTTGATTTTTTATTTGCCCTTGAAACTTAAAATTTTTTTCTTCATGATGCTTTTAGAAATATTTAACCACTCTTTTCGAACATCTAATAAAGCAGCAAATTTGATCTCTTGCTTCAATCCTCAAATTAAATCTTGAAACCGATAGCTATAAGTCCACACGCTTCCATTGCGTAATTCTAATCGATCATCTGCTTCCAATCACAATCAAACACCTCAAAATTAGAATACCTTGCAATCTCCTTATCTCGATAATATGTCGATGGCCAAACTTGGGAATAATATTTTGATCATCAAGTAATGAGCTGACTTTATCAGCTTATCCATCGTCATCCAATTTGCCACCAAATTCCACGCTGTCCAACGCAGGGTAGAAATAAAATCTCGAAGGATTCTTCTTCTTGACTTCTTCCTTTAGGCACAAGACGCATGATCAACTCGTCACTCCATTAGGTGAAAAATTTTTGACGTTTTTACGAACTTAAACCACTCCAACTCCACAATAGTTGCTGATAACCTTAATTGCTCCCCAAGCTTTCATCCACCAATCGAGACTCTGCTTGATCGTGTCTAGTTTCATGACGGCTCGACCAAAAAGGACTTCATCTCTGATCTTCACAAGAGATTCTTCCGTAGATAAGAGCATGGTTCGAAGCCTGATCCTAGTAGGGATTATTTACCGATAACTCTATAGTTTCTCCGCTCAAAACGAAGACAGAAGACATTGCAATGCAAACTCCTAATACAACTCTGATCCTGAACAGCAAACGCATAAGTTGAGAATGGATCCACCTACATACCACTTTGTCGACAAAAATCTTCTTCTATGCCGTGAGAATTCAATCTGATTCATCGAAGCTGCCACTTCTCCAAATTCGCAAGATTTTACAAAACCTCCACATAATCAATATCCTCAAATCGAATTTCAAATCAGATTCTCTACCTAAAAATCCAAATCAAATCTTACAACCGAGGGCTATGGACCCACATGCTTCTTCTGCACTATTCTAATTAATCACCTGACTGTGAATTATCGTCATATTAAATTTCAACCCGATGCTTGAATTTCTTATACGAACCTGCATTGAAATTTGGCACAAATATCATATCACAATCGAAACCTCAAATCTGGAATATCCTGCAACCTCATTATCTCATTGGCATACCGACGAGCCAGCTTTCCATCCAAATACATCATCCAAAAACTTCTGACCCAAAACATTGTCAATCATATTCTTCTTCTTGGTTGACACTAAAACTCACCATCACAGCCCATAAGCAATCCACCCACTTACATTACCACATGATTAACTCTTTTTTCGAAATACTTTCTTCAAACATCTATGATCATGGAAACCACAATTCTCTCCATGCAATAATACATCTAAATTCTCAAAATAAAGACCTCAACTGCTAATTCCAAGCCATAAGTCGAGTAACCTTGGTCGTAGACATTCAACCACCTGAATACGCTGCATCAAAACATAACCTCAAATCTTCATCGGAAGTATCACAACCTGCCATAGATTAACTTGATGCATCTGGGATCAACAAAATTGACATTGTTGATAATCTACCATTCATTTCTTGAAAGCTCTCATCACAATTACTATTACAATAAACACAGACCGCTTCGAAGCCAAACATCTCACGAAAGTTACAATTCTCGAGGAATCCTCAACAGATCACTTAACAGGTTCAATCAAACCCAAAAAATTACGCACCTTCGCGACAAACGACGACCTTTTCCAACCGGCCACCGCTTCAATCTTCTACAAATATGCAAACATGCCATCGAAGAAACAACATGCCCAAAATATCACTACTTCTAACCACTCGCATCTCCTCAATTGGGCAAATAACAACTATCCTTCACAGCTTTGACACAGTCCTCAGACTAATTTCATGCCCCACAAAAAGTTTTTGAACAAATTAAAACATTATTAATGAAGCCATTACAAATAGACACAAATACGGCCGAAAGATTTGATTCTTAAGATTCATAAAAGATGCCAACAAAATCATTAACTTAAAAATACCAACAAAACTCACAGTGACCGTACCTTTTATCTTGAAGGCTATCTCAGGCATATTCTCCTGATTATCCTTAATTGACAATATTTCGAATGCAGATCAACTTTTAAAAATGTCAAACTCTTGAAATAGACCAAACGAGTTACCTATCAACTCATATTCCTTACTTATCAAATAAGTCATGTCCCAAATGAATTAAATTTTTAATAATCTATAGATAACCTCGTTGATTCATCTTACTCATCCTAAAGGCACCAAAGCAACCAATGGCAAAACACTCAACCGAATCCTCACTAATACTATGTGGGGTCCCCAAAATCGGTGCCAATTCTGGCACAACCTCAACAACAACCTTAATTTAACGATCATAAGATAATCCAGACTAATCCTTTCCTCTAAAAAATATTCTCAAATTACTATACGATCAAAAAACTCTTAATGACCACAGAATGACTCCCAAATGTAACCACATATGCCAACTAAACTCGATACACATATTCATCAATTAACTTGCAAGTATAATGATATCAATTTCATCGCCCCTCGATCAACTCTTTCTCATATTCAAAATTCACAACCTATATTATAAATTAAAATATTCTTACTGAACAATCCATACTAGCATGACGACTCACAAATAAAAATACCCCTAATATCACGTCAAAGTCCTGCTCATCAAATAAAATCAGATCAACCAACCATTCATATATGGATACCCAAACCAGACACCGGAATACATAATCTTAATAGATCAAAGGTTTACCTATCAGGGGTAAACATCCTCAAAGCACTTTTAGAAATTAGAAAAGTATACAATATTTACATATAATCTCAAAGGCCACAGACTTATTCCCTTATATCAGTCAGAATTCACCATCTTTACTATCTCGAATAACAAACTGAAAGTGACTCTTTCAAAAATTGCCTCCACAAAAATATCACAAAAAGTAAAATACGGCACTGAGAAACCCACCAACGACTTGCCTCGATCTCAACCTTATGGGTACTAGACCGATCTTATCTGAATAAAAAAAAATCTCAAACACGTCATCCAATTTCTAAAGCTCAATTTAAACCTTAATTGGATCAAAAATCTCAAAAAAATTTTAAATCGGCTCACTCTTAATCATTTGAAAGGTACTCCATCTTGCCCCTAATCGACCATCCTCTACATAACAACTAAACTCTCATCTGGTTGTTGGATCAAATCACCCATTATGTCGCTCATGCGACCCATCATAGCCAAATAACCGACTTTTCGATTCAAATTCTAACCTTTACGACCCAAACTTTCATTCTTCGCAATATGTTACACTTATTACACCAAATATTTAATCAATTTCTTACCCAATATGACCAAAAAATACCTCTCTTTATGATATATATTTTTTTGTACCACATCTGTCACAACCTAGGAATAGATTATATGCAAGTTAAAAATAAAATCAATAATAATATTTTTATTAACCATAAAAATTTAACCCAGACATAATAATTCAAACACATATAAGATCCAATATAATAAAACCCACATAAGACATCATCGGATATAAATTTGAATAATAAAATATATACCCTGCTATCCAAACATCACAAAGGAAGCATCCAAATATAACATCAACTCATCAATATAAAGCAATAACCCTAATATATCCCATATATAAATCAAAACTCTCATTCTGCCATAAACAATAACCATATCACAGTCTCGAGAATAGAGGCATAACCAATATAAACAACTCCACTCACCGAAAAAAATATCCGTGCTAGATCACGTCTGAACTCCTACAAGTATATCCATACCACTAGTTTGAGTGGATAAAATATAAAAATGTGAACCGAATGCTCAACAAGTACTATCATCATATAAAACAGTACATATAAATCAGAGAAAGGGATATCACCTAACAACCACATAAAATAAAACACAATGTCCAAAAAACTCTGAAAACTAAGAAGATGTCTTGTACTAAATTATCATCCGTATCAAACAGTCCGTCCAGGATATAATCATAATAAATAACGATCCGATCAAATCTCATAGACGATATCATATCATATAATCTAAGGTCGCATTATATAATCACGATCGTCATCACATCCGTGTGGGACACATACTATTGTCTAGATCCAAATCTCATATATTATATGCTAAAATCAAAGAAATACTATAATCAAAATATATAAATATAAAATATGTTCTGGAGCTAAATGAATTAATACGTACGAGACATTTTTATCGTCCATCCGTGGGCAAAACCACGTATCTCAAATCATAGTTCACGCAATACATGTAAAAATATAAAGTATGTACGAAATCGGAGAACGAAAGATAAATATTATAAACTTGAGGGAGGGCTACCCTCGTACGCTAATTACGGCTATATCGGCTGTAATTTAAGCCAGCAGCTCAAGGGTTGGCTACGGTTTAGGCCAGCTGCTTAAGGCCATCTATGTACTCTATCTTTCATAAATTAGAAACTTGCTCACTAAATTTTACCACTTATAGTTTTGCGTGTAATCTCAAATTTTAGTTATATATTATGATATCTGAATATATTATTTTATCAATTTCTTACAATGGTTCTCATTTAAATACGCAGTGAGGCAGGTCAGCTACTAAACGGCTTAACCTTCTTGCCGGCGGAACTGAGACAACATATCACATATGTACCCGTCAAGACTAAATCTCCCCGTTGGGAGTAGTACCAATATCTCATACCTCGAATCACATATAATGACCTCTCGGGTCTTATACCTCCATGGTCCCATAGTGACTCCGCTCCTAGCAGCATGCATGTGGATCGATATACGGTATGGTTCATAGTTCCATAACATACGGATACACAAATATACATATATACTGTGACGTCATACTTTATACATAAGTTCATAAATATATCATTATTATATACATGATCCATATAATACCATATCATGTGGCTCCAACTCTGTATAATGTGAATACAGCGTTGGATTATTTAGGGATGCTATTAGAAACCCAAAATTCTTACCATAAAACTTTACAAAAGTATAAATAATATCCATAATAATTTGTAAAAATATAACTAAGTGATCAATACCAAATATCAATATGGTAAATACATATTTATTTAATACAATACGGAATACAGAATTTTTCTAATATATTACATTTCATTAACATTTGATCCTAAACATCTTCTATCTTTACTCCTAATTCACCCAATACTAGATCATATCCTATATTTGAGGGGTTAGGAAAATAATAAGTGAGTGAGTCAAATACTCAATAAGGTATAGATAAAAGTAAAGACATGCATACTTATACTATGTATAAGTTTCTGACTTCTTTAACTTTTTTTTCTGATTCATAATTATTATTTGTCATTTTGTCATTTATATTTAAGCATTAGGATTAGTAGACCTTATTAGCTAACAAAGCGGTCAATCAAGAAAATAATTGTGTATGATTTTTCACAATTTAAGGTACAGACCCATGTAATTCAACACCCTGTGGTGAGTAATATACTTTTAACCGAGTATACGGGGTCAAATAATAAAAATATTACGAAAAGTACCCTCACTGCTGAGGGGCAATCCTCAAATTTTTCTATAATATCCTAATGCATGTCAAAGAATATCACCCGTTACAATATACGGCCAGGATAATCCTTGAGTTTTCACTGTAATAACTATGTCATGCTAAGAAATATTACTCGCTGAGATAATTTTCTTAGTCCAGCTTCTTACTTCTTCTTTCAAATTTGATAACTCAGTATGGAAGCTTTTACTTTGTTCAAAATACTTCTTTCTTTAATTTTCTTTACTCCGTAAAAAAATTCTTATTATTCTTGGACTATGCAAAGTTTCTCTACCATACTTATCATTATGCAAACTCTCCATAATATCAAAACATACACCGAAACATACAATATTTGGGAATAAACTATAAATCGTAACAGAAATCGATACATTGTTGTTTTAATGGTTTTAATCCTTAAAATGCAATTTAACATGTCATTTATCTGGCTAATTCGGTTACTGGTATGGTAATCGGTTCGTAGCCACTTCGAGTTGATTTCTTAGCATAATTACTTGTGAACTCGGTTATCAGTTCATGGCCAATATAACGGACAATTCAAGGGATGGTTCATACTTCTTATTATTAATTTTTATTACTTGTGAACCAGTTTACATGAACCGGTTTAATGGTACAAGGCTTCTTTCTTGCTGAAAATTTCAGCAATTTGCCGGTTCTTCTTGATTAGTTTTGAGACCCGGTTCGGGGTTGGTTCAAGTCATATTTTTACCGTGAATATTTAATTATTATCTTATATTATCCTAATAAATATTCAAGTGCCAATTTTTCTAGTTTAAAGGCCGAATTTAACCGATTCAAGGCCTTAATTCCAGCATGTGTCGAAGGCTAATGGAGGAATTTAGCAGTTTCTAGGTCCCGGTACAGTATTATTTCGGAGGTATTTTTTGTTACAAATTTACAAGTTGACAGTTTAACCTTCATACTTGATAATATGGTCAGGTCGGGTGCTGATTCAGCCGGTTCTGGGCTGGTTTTGTTCATTTCCTCAAGCTAGTAGGTTCAACACTCAAGGTGTTGAAACCAGTTTGGTTCATTTTAAGTAGCCAGTTCAGTACCTATCTTAAGAAGTTTGAGGTGGCCGTTTTTCAAGTAAATAGTTTAGTCTTAGTACATTATACGTTAGCCGGGGCGGCTTCCGATTCAGCTGAATTGGGTCCGGTTCAGTTTCTCTTTCCCAACCTGCCAATCCAACATCAGCAGGGGTACTTAGGGAGCTGTTCTGCTATTTCCAATTTTATGGCCAATTCAAGACCCATTTTTGGATGGTCAAAGGAATCCTATTACAGCTAAAAGATTCATGTTTAAGTTTATATTCGGTTCCTGGCTGGTTCAAGTTAAGTTTTTAGTCAGTTCGGGTCATATTACACAAACAAGCATTCAGCTTTAGTATTTCCTGATGCCGTCGATTCTGGTTGATATTTTGGCAACCAGTTCGTGATCAATTCGGTATCAAATTTTATAGGGTGACACTTGAACATTATCTTAAAGCACTTAAGTTTATATCATGGCCGACTTGGCCAATTTTGAGCCCGGTTTGGACCCGTTTCAGAGGCTGATTTCCAATTGTATACTGATACAGTTCAGAAAGACCTCTTGCTATTCATAGACCCGGTTCACTGATAGGTCCAGCTCATTTTCAGGAGCCATTTGGTCACAACATAGTTAAGATATTAAGCTAGTTTTATACCAAATTTTGGGCCGGTTTGGTGATCATTTGGTCACCGGTTCAGCCGAAATTCAGAAATTGTGCAACTGCAGCTTTGGGACTCCAGCTTCAGCCGATTATATTCCATGCTAAATTGATAATATGATCAAATTTATGAGACACATTTAAGTATTAGAACAATAATACTCATAAGAATTAACAATAAATAACACCAAATGAAAAAGAAATTCAATTACACTTGCCAAATTTTCAGCTAAATTCCCTTATTGTTTTCGGTTCGCCTTCCTCTGCCTCCTGAATCAATTCTGTTTCTCTCTCTGCTTTCTGATTTTTCTTTTTGTTCTTCCCCAGATTTTCTCTCCTTTCTCTTACTTATTCTCTTTATTAAGGTGTTGAGTCATCCCCAAATTGGTGGTATATACTCGGTTAATCTCCTTGCTGAATCAGCTTCAGCATGGCTGATTTGAGGGCTTCCTTTTGTGCCACTTTATTTTATCTTATTGGTGCTTCTTTTTACGTGTGTTTTGTTCTTTAATTTTCCACGTGTTTCCTCTCTTTCCACGCCAAAATTCATCCCTTAATTAATTTATTTAATTGGTAAATTAGTTAGGAAATGTTTGGTGTGCAGAAATCAGCCTTGCTGATTTCTTTTGCTGATGCCGTGACCCTTTTCCCCTCTTTTCTCTATATTTTTGATTAAGTGTTGTGGACCGTGGGTGTGTGTGGGACCTTATGTCATATGTGTGTATTAATTCACTTGAAAATTTTTTGAATTGGATTGAGAAATTGGGCTGCTTTGCTGCCATGTCCATGACACTGGCCGGCTGCTGATGCAGCAGAATTTGCTGCATTATGCAGCCAATTTTCTTCCTAATTTTTGAAACTTTTAATTAAATTTGGGAGCTATCATGTGTATACTCAAGTCTTATATAACGTTTGGGTTGTGTATTTATTTAATTGTTGGAGAAATTGATTTTTTTAATGTTGTTGTTGCCCGGAGGAGGAGTTGATTTCCCCCTTGCTGACTTCTTTTTAATTTCAGCTTATTATGAGTTGCCATATGTGTGTGTTGGGTGTTAATTTTACTTGATTAATTTGGTTTATACTATTTATAATCAATTGGGTTAAGTTCGGTTACTATTCGAATGAAAATTCGGTGACCAGATTATCTTATAATTAACCGAAATCAATTTAATTACTAACCGATTGAGAATTTATTTACCGAATTAGTTTTTTATCATTGGTTCTATCTTTTATTAATCGAAATTAAAGTCGGTTTCATTAATTAAATTTTTATGATATTTCGGGGTGAGTTCCTGGTTTTTAGGCTTTCACTGTTCATTAATCTTAATTTTTTATGTATTAGTTTAATTTTATGAATTATGAAATCTTGATCCTTATAATTCTATCCTCCTTAAAAAAAATTTCGTCCTCAAAATTTATGTAACTTCGCTCTGACCTTTATACAAAAGTTCATGGTAAAAATGTTTTTCTTAATTTATCTTTGTACTTTCACAGTAATTTTTCGTAACACAAGGTAATTCATAAACACTTTTATATATGCAAGATACCTCACCGTTCTTCCTGGAATTCAAAACTCTTAACCTAATTTGCAATCAGGACATTCCTTTCGAACAATCTCTACTTAGCAAAGTGACTTACTAACCAAAAGTCTCACGATATTATTTCAAAGTCCAACATATCAAATTAATCCATAATCATTTAAGTCAGATACAGAATATCATAAATAACAATCCAACTATTGTAAAATTCTAATTCTTGAATAAACTTTAGAACTCAAGGTGAATGTCCGAACTTTAATATATGCCGGAATTTCCAAAATTTTCAGAAAATTACCTTCCATTCTAGTAGACGACACGTCTGCCTCTTGTGTTGTCTTCGCAAAATTTTAATCAACAGCACTAGACCTTTTTTCCATTTGTTTCATAGGCTAAGGATGATTCTTAATGAAATGACTTCGCTTCCCACAACTGAAACATACTCCCAATCTCTAGCATGGCTTTCGTCCATGAAATTTTTCACAATATGAGCATACGGAGTTTGGGTCCCCTACATCACCAATTTTTACTGCTCTCCTCTTCCTCTTTTTCGACTTTGACTTTTTGGAAATTCTCTTTAATTTTGATTCTTTACCTAGAGTTTGGCCACCACCACTAGCTAACTGTTCCTTTTTTAGATTTTCAAGCAAACTTGATCCGTTGTGGCTTTCTAATTCTGCCATCTCTTAGTCCTATCACCAAACATTAATTAAATTAGATCTTCTAATTAAGATCTCAACCCAAAAGCAATCAAGACTAGACTTCAAATTGAAATTAATCAGCTTAAATCCCAAATCGAATTACTGAAGTTCAATTTAAAATTCAACGCAATCCTAAGCTTCCGCATAAGATCAATCAATCATAAAATGTCTCATTTATACTTAATAAAGTGTCATACTATATATATAAGTCCATAAATATATTATTATTATACACATGATCCATATAATACAATATCAAGTGGCTCCAATTTTGCATGATGTGAATACGGCATTGGATTCTTTAGAAATACTACTAGAAATCCAAAATTCTTTCCATAAAATTTTATGAAAGTACAAATAATATCCATAATAATTTACAAAAATATAACTAAATGATTAACACCAAATATCAATATGGTAAATATATATTTATTTAAGACAAGACAAAGTATAAAATTTTTCTAATATATCTTCACTCCTGATTCACCTGATGCTAGATCATGTCTTGTATCTAAGGGGTCAGAAAAATAACAAGTGAGTGAGTCAAATATTCAACAAGATACATATAAAAGCAAAGATATGCATATTTACACTGAAAATAAACATATAAATCAAATGAATATGAATATGTATAAGTTTTTGACTTCTTTAGCTTTTCTGTTCTGATTCTTAATTATCATTTGTCATTTTATCATTTATATTTAGGGATTAGGGTTAGTAGATCTTCCTAACTAATGAAACGGTCAATCAAAAAAAGTATTGTGTATACTTTCACGCAATCTAAGGTACAGACCCATACAATTTAACATCCCGTGGTAAGTAATATAATTTTAACCAAGTATACGGGGACAAATAACAAAAATGCTACCAAAAGTACCCCTACGGCCAAGGAACAGTCCTTGAATTTTCACTATAATACCCTAAGGCGTGTCAAAAAATAGCACCCGCTACAATATACGGTCAGGATATTCCATAAATTTTTACTGTTCTATTTATAGCATGCTAGAAAATATTACTCGCTGAGATAATTTCTTTAGCCAAGTTTCTTACTTCTTCTTTCAGACTTGATAACTCAGTATGGAAGGTTTTACTTTGTTCAAAATACTTCTTTCTTTAATTTTCTTTACTCCGCGAGAAAATTCTTATTTTTCTTGGACCGATGCAAGGATTGGTTCTTGATTCCACAACATACGGACACACAAATATACATACATATATATAAATAATACAAAAAGTAAATGACCAAGGACACGAGGACTGTTATACCGAAACTGTAGCTGCCGTGCCGATATTATAACTATGGTGTCTCGATAACCATGGTTAATACAAACGAACATAATACAAATAGAGATAATAAAATTAAAATAATCATGTGCAGTAGCATATAGTAGATAAGAAAACCAATAAAGTAATCAAAACTAATGAAGCCATCAAAACTCTCCCTAAATAACACAAGAAGAACTCTCCCTAAATAGTACACAGTCCAACACGAAGGTATGTTTCCCCCTTTTTGTGTCGAAGAGCCAAAGAGGTAGTATCACTCGAACCTAGAAGAATCATCGGAAGACTGATAAGCATACTGACACCGCAATCGAATAAGCACAGCCTCCTGAGTAGCCAAACGGGAGTCAAGACATTTAAAGCCAGCAAAGAGATCCGAACACAACTGAGACTGAGAAGCATATATGTGCTCATGAGAGGAATAGAGACACTCAAAATGATTAACAATGCGAGAATTGGCCCATCAGGGCTGCGGAGGAAGCGGTTGAGTGTTGGGGAGGTGCGAATAGTCCAGGATCCAAGGGGTCAGGGTAGGATGAGACGGAATAAGATGATCCACTCTCGAGCTGAAAGGAAGGCATCTCAGGGAGAGGCTCATTGGGATCCACGGTGAAGCGGTGAGTGTGTGACAGGCTCTGGGCTAAGGTGGTGGAGGTGATAGGGCGCGCAAGCTGTAAACGAGGAAGATCAAAAAAAAGGAGACCTAATCCTGCAAACACCCGCTGAATTAAACAACCATGAGGGAGGTTGTCATCCGTTTGGGTGTTAAAATAGGTGAGTATGTGAGAGTAGAAGTGGGATGACAAATCAATAGGTTGCCCACTCAAGAAAGTGAAAAGAAAAAGGGCTTTGTCAAGGGAGATGGAGGAGAAATGAGTGGCAGGAAAAATATTCGTGAGTATAATCTGACTCACCACCAGTCACCGAGGGGAAAGAAGCATAGTTTTAAAAGTTTGCTCATTCCACTCCATGGGTAGGCCATGAAGGAAAGTGGCAATGTCTTTCGGGTGGGGCTTGGAGAGCGGGATATGGGGGTAGTCGAGATATTCCACTTGAGAAAGACCAAGAACCTGTGCAATCACATCCGGGGTAATCCGGTGGTGTCGTTCCCGCAAGAAGGTTGAAAATGAAGTAGGAGAAAACTCATGAACATTTGAATAGAATTCTTGAATGATAATTATTGAAGGAGTAACCAAATTTGTAAAGATCGGGTCTCAATGCCAATCGGTAAAGACGGAAGGGATGGAGTGGCCGAGGGAGAAAAGGAAGGCTTTCCGTTCAAGGGAGCGTTGCCGCTGAAACATGTGGGGAGGTGAATAGGGCCTCAACCTTGGGACTAATGAAACGATTTGGGGCGAAGAGTCCACTTGGCCAACATTCTCACTAAACCCTTGGATAGTGTGCGTTTTGTATTTTTAAGAACGGCCATCGTTGTCTCTTTGCCTCTCAAGAAATGACTTATTTTCTATTTCAAAAAAAGGGAAGCGAGCGCAAACTGCGTGCGCCCACCTTCCACGCGCTCGAGCGCCGCTGACTGACCCAAATCACACAAAAGTTTTGACCCCTTAATATATTAGCAAAAGTAGTATAAAAATAAATATTTAATACACGTAAAGAATATTTCAATCTAGATGATATAAATTAACAAGTATAAAGAGTAAAACAATAAGTAATAATAAAAAGGAGACAATTTTTTGTGACGAAGAAAAATCTCGATAACCAAGACTATCGAGTAAAACCCTCCGGGTTTTAATGGTAGGAGAGATATGCACTATAAAAATCAACTTATAAATCGGGTGGTAATGACGCGCTCACCTAACCGACTTATTCCCGTCACATAATCTCTACCAAGGAACTCATTAGATTTGTCCACATCAACGAAACCGGACACCTTTTGGTCTTCATGTCAATCTTTCCTCACAAACAGCTTAGAGTACCAAATACCATCAGAACCCCCTTTTCACACTACCAACGTCGCCAACGAAGGTAAATGAGTAGAAAGTGTTACAATGGTAAAGTGAGAGTAGTGAGAAAACCCTTAACATAAGTGCACAAGAATGTAGTTGAAGTTTTCTCAAATGGAGTAAGATTAAAGTATGAGAATTTTATTTTCTCTCAAAATGGACATTCTAAAATGCATAAGTAAGAATTAGGACAATTGAAAAAAGGAAGAAATATATAGAGATGCTTGTAAAACTCGTATAGAAAAATAATTGTTGCCGCAACGCTCAAGCGCGGTTACTGGAATTAGAGCTTAAGCGTATGGCGAGCGAACATCAGGCGCATACCCAATGAAAACGGGGCTCGAGTGTATAGCAAGCGTGTAGCGGGCAGCATGGTAATAGAAGCGGGGCTCGAGTGCATAGTGGGTATGTAGTAAGAGTAGGACATCGGGAATGGACATCCACGAAAATAAGTCGTTGCAATGCTTCAACTAACACAACCCGATATTGCCACACGACCAAATATAGTCATGAAATATACCAACATATAAATGATCCTAATAAACTCGATTATTGAGATATTTTTATTATAAAAAATGGTTAAAATAGAATAAAAATGATACATAGTATCTATCATTTGGTACGCCAAATTTTATCTTATCTGCAGTCAATTTTTATCTTCTTATAACCCAATTTATTTTATTTGTGTAATGTCTTTAGTTATTACTACCAAAAAAAATGTATTCTAATGAATAGAATAATATATTTTTTTTTACATAAGAAAAAATAAATTGTAATACATCTTTGGCACAAAAGTTAACAATAAGACATACTGGTGTGAAATAATTTACTGTTTAAAATTAAAAAATATATAATTTTAATAAAAAATTATATAATTATTTTTCAAAATATTTTTAAAAAAATAATAAGAAAATTTGATTAAAATTTTTAAATTTATTTATAATAGTATTGATTATATTAGAAATTACAAAAGCGGAACATGATATTTAAAAACTTAAAAACTAATAATTTTTTTATAATTCTCAATTTTTAAAAATCTAATATGTTATTATATAAATATAAGATAAATTATTACTTAATAACTATATTTGTATCATAATACATTAAATTTTTAAAAATTTAAGGTAAATTATTACTTGATAACTATATATTACTAATTAATGAATATTAAATTTTATATTTATTAATTTAGAAAATAAGTTTTGTTTTAAATTGCAAAGAAAAGAATAATAGCCTAACTTTTAACAATTTGTCAAAATATTTTTACATACCTAGACTATAAATATTTCTACATATAGCGTTTAATCTCGTAGTTTTCTAGCGTGAGAAAATTATTATCTAATTGAACTATATATTCTATCAATATTTTTCGATTTAACCATATACTGAGAAATTTTTAACATTATACTACCTAAAAATATTAGTTCCATTTGAATTAAAAATAATTATTATTTTTTATATTTTTTTCATATATTTTTTTCAAGTGTCCTATACCCTTAAAATATTTACACATATAATCCTTTTATATATATACTTTTTTTTACAAATAATCAATTTTTGACTATTAATTGATTTTCTAGGAATAACCATAACTAGAAGGAGTAATAGTATCTTAGCCAAAATTAGGTTATAATTATGATATTTTAGAACTATTATTAATGTGTATATATGATATATATAGTATACAAATATCAGAATAATTTTTTATATTTGTTTACTAAAATTAGAAAAATTATGTTTTATAATTAATAATTAATTTATAAAATAATAAATTGACAGTATTAATATAGATATCTTAGTAAGTATTACACTAATATCACTTTATATATAAACGAGTAGATAGTCTGTAATATATAGAGTAGAGAGAGCAGAGAAAGAGAGTGCTATGTAGGGAATAGGTAAATATAGAATTTTTTCATATTTAAATATTTAATTTTTTAAATAAAAATTGGGAGCACCTCTCTCTCATTTCCCGTGCCATGCTACAAATGACTTGACCCATTTAACACCTCTATTAAGTATAAATGTTTACACGTTATAATTATTATTACTATTATTATTTCAAAATTTATATTTTTCTCCTAAATTATAAAATGATATTATCAAAATTGCCACATAAACAGAGCCCACCATAATAGAGGAGAGAATAGAACAAGACTTAATTTAAAAAAATTAATTATCGAAAATAACTTGATAATTTCAGTAGGGAATAGGGATAGAAAATGAGACAACAGCAGTCTCAAGAAGTAATGGAAAAATGATATACGAATGAAGATACTCATCTGCACACCAAACTGGTGGTCTACATATAAACAATATTTATCACAACAACAAAAAAATTAATAAGATCTGCTTATCAAAAAACATATATATTAAAATATAAGATTTATAAAATTTTATTATTATATTAAAAATTATTCCTAAATTCTCATATATGAATATGCAAATATTAAACAAAAAGATGGCCCACCTTGTTGGGGTCGAAAGACTCGAATCCATCAGATCCGGCAGCAGCGAAAAATCTGAACTCTCCCGTCATCGACAGCCACCATTTAGTAGGAATAAGGAATAAGGGATGCACTATATTTTTTACGTGGAAACCCCTTCCGGAATCGAAGAGGAAAAACCACGGGACACATAGTCCACCAATAAATCCACTATATAAAATGGTTACACAAACCCAGAGACAGAGTACAGCAACCACCCTAACTACACAAGCCCTAGAGGCAAAAATGAAGAACAGAGCACGAGAATACAAAGCATCACTCTTTGTGTTCACTCACTGCTCTCTCTTTCTTTCACTCTTTCTCTCGTCACTGTGGTGCTCTCTACTCTCTTATTTTACAAGTGTTGGTAAAACGGCGGCCTGCCATTTCACCCCCGCACAGCGGCCGGCTACACAAGCCCCGGCGAACGCTCGCCCATGATGATTTCACTATCACCCAATGGTCACTCTCATGGCGCCTCGCACACTCTACATAGCATGCCCAGCATGCATATATATAATGATCTGCCTGGAGACCTTCAACCAATAGGTAGGTTGCGTGTGATCAAACACCTGTCACCCATAATTTTGTCCACTAACTCTGCAACCTGCCCACTAACTCTGCAACCCAACTGCCAGCCTGTCGAAAAATTTTAGAAAGACATCTGTCCACTGTCAGTTGCCATCTTCCACAGTCTCCAAGGCCCAGTTGCTCAATCGGTCAACTTCTCGTTGACCGTCTCCTGCTGCCATCTGGAGAACTTGACCGTCCTCCACCTTCCAGCTATCCAGAGAACTTGATCGTTCTTCGCCTTCCGATCAACTCTCCTTGTTGACCGTCCTGAACAGCCATCCGGAGAACTTGACCGTCCTCCATCGCCATCCGGTTGACCTTTCTTGTTGACCGTCTCCTTGCTACCCGTCTGCTATCCAGCAGCACTCCTGTAGCCCTCAAACGGTCAACCTCCTGTTGACTGGATTCAGTTGGCCGTCCGCCGGTCAATCTCCATTGACTGTCTACCGTTCTCCACAAATCCTCCACAAATCCTCCGATGACAAACCAATTTGTTGAATTACCTACAAGAAAGTGACCAAATCCAACACACCTTATTCCATAGTATATATACCACCCTTTAATTTCAAAATAATTTATATTTATTGCCTGTCTTGGTTATATTATTGTAAAAGAATAGAATTTTTTGGGTATTTGATGTAAGGAATTTTTGTAACAAAAGTAAATAATATTACTTATTCCACCTATTTATAACTATATTATTTATGTATAGAGTCTATTAAATTTTTAAAAAAATAAAATAAAAATAAAAATATATGAAACATATTGAGAATGAATTATGAATGAATTATAAGTCAGTTTAATATTTAATATTTATTAATAAATAATGATCAGAAATTTTAATCTGTTAATGGACCATAAACAATTAATTCAATGCACGTGCATATTTAAAGTAGAATTTGGGACCGTTCGGCTAGCTTGTTCGCAAGTAAATGAAATATTTAACATTTTTTTTAAAAAGAAGATTTTAGTTTTTTTCATGGGCCACAAGCAATTAACACGATGCATGTGCATGAGTAAATTAGGCTTTGGGACCGTCGGACATGGTTTGCTCAAATTGCAATAACAACAACCGACCCCTCTTCATGTCAAATCATCAATCTATCAATAGTCTCCGGCGGCACCACCGGCTGTTACCGCCGCCGCCGGAGGAACGCCACCGGCGGCTCTTAAGCACTTGGTTGCTCACCCTTGCTGGCTTCCTTCTTCCCTCCCCATGTACTGCGATGGGATCGGATCGGATCGAGGTTGCTATGACATATAATGATGTTATTTCATGTCAAATAATTTACTTACATAGTTATGCAGGGCATATTCGTAATTTTCTTTTCTACTATAATAAATTAGTTTTATTTAAAATGGTAAAAATTTAAGTAATCGGAGATAAGTGACTTACTAATAAATAAAATTATAAAAAATTTTAGTTTAATTATTAATATTTATACATATTTTTTCTTTATATAAAGGTTTTTTTTTAATAACTTACGTCTATCACTGTAAATATTTTGTTGAAATTTATGTATTTGAATTAAAAAGGTAATCTCTTTTGCCGCTAAGTGGTGAAATAGTGTTGATTAATTATTTTATTTTTTAATTTATTAAAATAAATAGATAGATAATATATTATATTATTAAGATTATATTTACCGATCAAGAATAATGGTAGACTATTATATAATGGTTCTCTAGGTATTTAGGTTTTTGGATTATGTGTTTTGGTAGATAAATTTTATAAATCATAGCATCTTAATTATAATACTTATTATTTATTTGAAAATATATTATTATATATTAAATAATTAAATAAATTTTAAAAAAATTTTAAATAATTTCTTATAAATAATTAGTTAACCTCATAAATGGCATAAAAAAGTAAGCTCATTGTAAATATCTGTTTATATATATAAAATAAAAATGTCATGTATAAAGTAAGCTTTTTTACATTAAACAGATATAAAAATGACTTAGTAAAATCGTATAATACCATTGATTTTAATTGTTGTTTATTAGATTATAAGTTGTCTAGAGATGGACTAATTAAAACTATTTATGTAATTTTCTGATAGATTGGCTTACCCAATTTATGGGAATAAATATTTTTATTAAAGTGTCAATTTTTTTCGTAAAGTTCTTTTCACTAATAGTTCCCAATTAAAGATTTTTAACTAATATTTAATCATACTTATTATTTATAATATATATAAATTATAATATTTATTATTTAGCAGAATTAAGAATCGGTTTTTATCCCTTCGGCCATTTGGTGCTCTGTTTTCGGACTTCAGATTCGAACCAGCTCCGTACTTCTGGACAATCCTTCACTCGTTTAGATGGTATATTGATCGAGTTGGATACCAGGGACAAAGCCAGAAGTCTCAATTTATAGGTGAAGCCATCACCCGCCTTAACCGAACGTTTTGCACTCGAACCGGCCAAAATTAATGAATTGACTTAATAGGAGAGTTATCACCACTTAATGGACCATAAATATTTTAGCAATTAACTGAGTAAAACGCCAGAAGGTGATGAAACGATCGAAGAAGATAAATCGGCCATCAAACCTATCGTCTGGAAACCGGCTCGGAAACGGCTCACTAACGCCGTTCGCGGCTCGGCTGGCTTGGTGGCTCGTGGCTCAACGGGCCGGCTCATTTAATGGGCTGAAGCCTATATTCTCCCACTTGGTCCATATTTAACTTGATGTGATAACTAAAATCATTAATTTTTCAAACTTTAAGAAATAAA
>JAOVVI020002698.1:0-10828 GCA_028571085.2 Nepenthes alata | reverse complement strand
ATTCCGCGACAGTGGTGGTGCTGGGCAGCTAACCAAGCGCTGCTAGGCACTGCTAGGATGCACTGGGCACGACATCGGAGGTGCTAGGCGTGACACGAGTTGTGCGGGGAAGTGACCTAGGCACAATCGGGCATAACAAGGTCAATACTGGGGCGGGACAAGGGCATTACTGAGCCGCGACAAGGGAGTAGCATGGACGCGACAAGGACACTGATAGGGCATACAAGGTCGCTGCTAGGCCACCACAAGGGAGCGGCACGGGCGAGACACTGGCTCTGCTAGGCACGACAATGGCACTAACAGGGCATGACAAGTTAGTTGTTGGGGCATGACAAGGACGCTGCTAGGGCGTGACACCAGCATTGCTGGGCGTAACAAGGGCACTAATGGGGCATGACAAGGGAGCTGCTGGGGTACGTTTGACGTGACAAGTGACATAGGCACTGCTGGTTGTGACAAGGGACCGTTGGTGGTGCAACTCTAGTGCGACACAAGCACTACTGGAGATGACAAGGGCATTGCTTGGCTGTGACAAGGGAGCAGCACGGGCATGACAAGGAAACTGCTGGGCGACAAGGGATTAGCTAGGGCACGTAGGGCTCGACAAGGGCATCGGTGGGGTCACTGGGGAGCTATTGGGCGCAACACAGGTGATGTTAGGGAGCAACCTAGGCACTGCCGAGCATGACACCAGGGAAACAAGGGCACTACTAGGCGCGACAAGAGCACTGCTAGAGTGAGCCATGGCCGACAAGGGCACTACCTAGTGCTACACGGGTATTACAGGGTGCGAGAAGGATGCTGCTAGGCGTGACAAGAAAGCTGCTGGGTGCCACAATAGTGCGACATGAGTTGTGATGAACCAGGCCATAATCCTCTTATAATCTCCATCAATATTCTTACTATGTGTGACAGATCGGAGCTCTACTGGGTTATCCCACTCGTCCGTCCATAACACAAGGCAATGAGTAATGAGACTAATATGGATAATGATACATAATTTAAAGTTAATAGCATACATAGGGTCAAAACGGCCGGACTTCTTAAGTCAGCCACAACTTGGTCGGCCAAGATTCTCGGTCCACCTTATCTAGGTCGGTCTACTATAGGAAGGAGCCTTTGACGAATGAGATGCCACTGGGAATCAAAATTACTCAAATCATAAAATTCAGCGGAAGCATATAATCATTCCTGATTTATACATCGGAATCATTATACAAAGTCTCCAAAATGACAAAACATACATTAACTTGACCAAAAACTAAAACATGTATCAAGATCAGTCTTCCTGCCTGGCTAGTCCATCCATCTCTACTTTGTTGCATTCGGCATAAAGTCTTACTTGTCTAAAGGTAAGAAAACAGCAAGGAGTTAGAAGATTGCTCAGTAAGGTTCAACTAAGCAAAGACATGCATAATTATATATTTGAAAAAAACTTGAAAGGGACGGAGTGAGAGCATTATGCATATAAAAACATAACACATCGGCCAAAGATAAATTCATGAGAACGAGTTTTCAAATTGAACTCAAGCCAAAAAAAAATTTCCCTCTTCAAAACCAACTATATTTTAGGCCTGCAACTACTCGGCCATCATGGATAAAAAATGGCTACATTTTAGGCCTAGAGCTACTTGGCCATCATAGATTGAAAACAACTACATTTTAGGGCTACAGCTACTCGGCCATCATAGATTGGAAACGGTTACATTTTAGGCCTGCAACTACTTAGCTGCCAAATATCAAAATCAAATTTTTTTAAATCTTGGGCTTCAAATGACCAAAGTTCTTAAATAGTAGATCTTACTTTTATAAATGGTAAACAAACATGCGAACGGATGATATAAGCAAACTATATGGGTTGACAGCAATTAAAGATAAAGATAACTTGTCTGTGCACCATGGCTTAAACAGAAGGGATTTCAACAATTTTCAAGCATGAATTGTGGGACATAATTCCACATGTAAAACGTAACATTTATGTTGAACATGAAATTCCTTCATAAAACAAGAGAAAGAAATTATCATATGTAGAAACATAGAGAAGAAGGCATTAGAACAATAATACCCAAAGGATTTAAGCATGAATTAATAACAGCCAACAATATGCATAGGGTACACTTGCCTGATCTATGAATCCCTTATTCAAATCTAGCCTAAAACTCTTCTCCTCTCCTTCGTGCTTCTATGAGATTTTTTAACGGCTTTCCTAACTCCCAAGTCAAGTATTTATAGACAATGGGGTAGGTGGAAGTAGATGGGAGTAGATCACCTACTCAGTACTTCTTTTCCCACTTCGTCTCGCATTTCTAGAAGGTCAACGGAGTAGGTGGGAGTCGGTTAAATGTCTTTCTAAATCTTTCATTTGGATTCTCTGAGTCCCCGGTCTCTATGAGTCCTTAGCCTCAATCAAATGACCTCGGCCCCTTTCTATTCATTTACAAACCACGATTCTATGGTTATTCTGGTCAACCCTTAATTTTTGTCAATGTCTATAATTTTGGTCAACTATCCTAGTTTCGATCAACTATCTTAACCGGTCAACATTCCATTATTGTCATCTATCTACTCTGGTCAACAATCTAGTCTGGTTGTCCATCTAATCTAATTAACTATCTTAACCGGTCTTCTTTCTAATCTGGTCAACTAATCAATCTGGTCAATGATGAAATACGGTCAACAACTATATCTTGCCGATGAACAATTCTTTACCGGTCATCTTGATATCTAGGCCGATTTTCCCATTAAGGTCAGAAATTTTAAGTCCTACGAACCAATCCTTACAATCCTCCCCAACTTACAAAATTTTGTCCTCAAAATTTAACAAAACTATATATACATATACCTCATGGAAATGATTGGGGATACTTTCTCTAGATCTCTGTTTCACATTCCCAAGTAGCTTCTTCAGCAGAGTGATTCCTCCATAGAACCTTTACTAGAGGGATGGTCTTCGTGTGGAATACCTAATCCCTCTTGTCTAAAATCTGCACTGGTTACTCAACATAAGATAAATTTTCACCAATAGTCAGAGGCTCAAAATTAATTATATACTGGGTCATGAACATATTTACAAAGCATTGATACGTGAAACACATCATGAATATCAGCCAATGTTGGAGGCAAGGCTAACCGGTAAGCCACTTCACCAACTTTCTCTAAAATTTCAAAGGGGCCAATGAATCTCAATTTTAACTTTCCTTTAACTCCAAATCAGGATATTCCTTTGGACAAAAATACCTTCAAGAATACAAAGTCACCAATTTCAAATTTTAGCACTGATCCCCTCTTGTATGTGTAGCACTTTTGCCTACTTTGAGTTACTTTCAACTTCTCGTGAATCAACTTGATTTTCTCTATCATCTCTTTAATAATTTCCAGACCAAGCAGTCACCTATCTCCTATTTTTTTTCCCATTGAATAGGCAATTGACACTTTCATCCATATGAAACTTCAAATGGTGCCATCGCAATACTTGCCTAGTAACTTTTATTATAAGCAAACTCTGTAAGGGACAAATGATAATCCCAGCTGCCTTTTATTTCTAACACTGAGGCTCTTAGCATGTCCACTAATATTTGAATGGAGCATTCTGATTGGCCATCCATTTGGGGATCATAAGCCATGCTAAATTTCAATCCTATCCTCAATTCTCAATGCAAGCTTTCCTAAAATTTTGAGACAAACTTTTGGTCTCAGTTGGATACAATCAAGGCTGGCACACAATGAAGCCTAATAATCTCATTAATATAAAGCCGAGCCAATTTATCGCTAGAGTAGGTCATCTGGATCACCAGGAAATGGGCTGATTTAGTCAACTTGTCAACTATAACCCATATAGCACTATGGTTCTTCGGGGTTCTAGGCAAACTAGATACAAAATCCATCACAATGTCCTCCCATTTCCAACTTGCGATGAGCATCAGTTGCAATAGTCCAACCGGTTTCCTTCTCTTGGCTTTTATTTGTTGATAGATAAGGAATTTATTCACAAAAGCCTCAATTTCCTTCCTCATATTTCTTTACCAAAACATTTTCCTTAAATCTTGGTACATTTTATTAATTTCAGGATGAAGTGTATACCTAGTTTGGTAGGCTTCCTTCTTAATTTTTTCCTTAAGCTCCTTATTCTCAAGAACACATAATTGATCCCTAAATCTTAGGATCCGATTAGTTTGAACATAAAATCAGCTCTGGAATCCTTCTTCAAGTCTTCAGCAATCTCAATCAAGAAGGGATCATTCGCTTGCCCATCTTTAATTCTCTACAATACCTCAGACTACACTTAAAGATAGGATAGCAACATTCGGTTGCCTTTGACGTACCGTTGGATATCACAATGTATAATGCAATCTAGCATCTCCACCTCCTTAATTTGAAGTCTCATCACAAAGCTAGGTTGGTCACGTAAAGTGTCGGCTACCACATTAGCTTTTTTTGGCTGATATTGGATTTCACAATCATAATCTTTTAGGAATTCAATCTACCACCTGTACCTCATGTTCAACTCCTTATGTGAGAATAACTACTTCAAATTGTTGTGATCAGACTATATATGAAATTTTGCACCATACAAATAATGCCTCAAAATTTTGAATGCAAAAACGGCAGTAGCAAGTTCCAAATCATGGGTTGGATAATTCCTTTCATGAACCTTCAACTGTTGGGATCCATAAGCAACCACATTTCCATACTTCATTAAAACACAACCTAGTCCGGTCTTAGAGGCGTCACAATAAACCATCAAACCACCTGATCCATCAAGAATAACTAATATCAGCGTAGAGGTTAACTTGTCATTTAACTCTTGAAAACTTCACTCACATTACTCAATCCATTCAAACTTAGCCTCCTTCTTCGTCAACTGGGTGAGCAGCATAGCAATTTGGGAAAAATTCAGCACGAATCTACGGTAATATCCATCCATGCCAAGAAAACTCTGGACCTCTGTCACTGACTATGGTCCGCTCAAATTCACTACGGCCTCAATCTTTTTTGGGCTGATCAAAATTCCATCCTTAGAACTAATATGGTCTAGGAATCCCAATTCATCCAACCAAAATTCACACTTATTCAACTTTGCAAATAATTGATGCTCCCGAACGATATGGAGCATGGTCCTTAAATGCATGTCATGCTCTTCATGACTCCTAGAATAAATAAGAATATCAACAATAAAGACTACCATAACTTTATCCAAATAAGGCTAAAAGACTTGGTTCATTATGTCCATAAAAGCGGTAGGAGCATTTGTTAACCTGAATGGCATTACTATAAACTCATAGTGGCCATATCTCGTCTGAAATACCATCTTAGCAGCATCCTCCTATTTAAACCGGAGTTGATGATATCTGGTTCGAAGGTCAACCTTCAAAAACACGTAGGCTCCCCGTAACTAAAAAAAAAGGTCATCAATCCTTGGTAAAGGATATTTATTCTTAATTGTGATCTTATTCAACTCCTGGTAGTCCACACATAACCTCAAAGTTCTATCTTTCTTCTTCACAAACAAGACTGGTTCACCCTATGGGGTCACACTTGGTTGGATAAATCCTTTATCCAGCAATTCCTGCAATTGTTGTTTCAACTTATTAAATCCTGTCGACGCCATTCTATTGGGCATCTTGGATATTGGTGCCGATCTTGGCATTAGCTCGATTTCAAACTCTATTTCCTCAGAGAGTGGCAACCCAAATAATTTCTCAGGAAATATATCCTCAAACTCACACACTACATGAATCTCTTAGCTAATATTTTATGATCCTCAGTTACACTAGTATAAGCCAAATAGGCCTAGCATCCATTCCTCATCAAATGCAGGGCATGAATAGCTAAAATGAAATAGGATGCCTCTTTTCACCAAACTCCTTCAATATAAGAAGGCTCATGTCTAGGAATGACAAGGTCTACTTTCTTCCAAAAATAATCAATGTTGGTGCGATACTTTGCTAACCAATCGTTGCCTAGGATTACATGAAAATCACACATTTTTAGTAAGACTAAGTTTGCTTGAAACGAAAACCCATTAACCTCAATAACATACCCTGGGTACATAACATCTAAGACCAAAGATGACCCTGTGGGCGTTGAGACAATCAAAGAATAATCAAGAATCTTAGGAGGTGATGCAAATTGATGTCCAAATCTAGGCAAAATAAATGAATTGATAGATCCTGAATCAAAAAGCACATGGCAGGAGATGCAACAAATAGAGAGAATACCTTCCACCACGTCTGTTAAGACTTTGGCCTCCTTTGCAAAGACTAAAAATACCATGGCCGGAACAGTTAGGTTGGACACTAGCGTTCTCTTCCAATGAGGGCAGTCCCTTATCATATGCCCGGCCTAACAAAAATTGTAACAAACTCCCATCTTCTTAAAATAAGGCTTGTCCTCATGCAGCTTTCGGCAATGAGGACATGACTTGGTCAACACTTTTGAGGTCGGCAATGATTGGTCGGACTCCTTCCTTGACTCCGGCTACTTTGCTTTCTTTGGAGGTCTCTAGGGTCCCACACTAGAGCTGGTACCAGAACCACTCCGGCCAGATATTTCGTTCCTAAAAAACTCCTCCTTCTCAAGTTCCTTCTCATAAATTATAGTTCTATCCAATACTTTCCCGTAAGTTTGTAGCTTTAACGATGACAAGTGCCTCCTAATATGATCCCTCAAGCCCTGAGAAAACCTCCTCACCTTCCTTTCTTCATCCTCAACCATATACGGAGCGTGAAGGATAACTCCATAAACTTGGCATCGTACTCAGACACCATACGATTGCCCTATCTTAATCGTAAAAACTCATCCTCATTCTGCCCACGAAGACTGGTAGGAAAATATTTCTCAAAAAAGGTTGCCTCAAATATACCCCAAGTGATTTATCTCCGTGGCACTTCAAACACTCTCTTATGCATTTCCCACCAATGATGGGCTTCTCCCTCCAACTTATGAGTGGCAAACAAGACTCTATCATCGGCCAGACATATAATAACTACAAATACTTTTTTAATCTCTTGGATCCATGTGTCTGCCTTCACTAGTTCTGACTCTCCCGAGAATTTCAAAATGCACTCATTCGTGAAATGATCATATGCCGATGTTCCTCGATTAATGAGAGCTGGAGCTAGAATTGGAGCAAAGTTTTGTTGCCCCATAGCTTCCATAACATCGGTCATCCTTCCTAATAGGTTCAAGTACTCCACCTCCCGATCTTGAAAATCACAAGTACGAGCATCCCTTCGTCCTACATTTGCCATTCTTTCAGCTAGCACTTCAACTTCTAAAACAATACCAACTTGATCAGATTATAATTCGAGCTAAGCAATAACTAGGACATGATGCTTCCTAAACAAAACATCCGAGTCCTACTTAGTGCTAGCCTAATTTTCTAGACTAGGACAACCAAGTCTAACCGATCTAACTTAATTGTCCTATGCCTTCATCTTTTCATTTGATCAACATAAATCTATCCTAAACTTATGCATAAATTCAGATCAACCTAAGGCATCTCTTTCACTGATACCACCTATGATGAATCGGGCCATAATCCTCTTATGACCTCCATCGATACTCATACTAGTGTGATGAACTATAGCTCTACTAGGTTATCCCACTTGTCCATCCATATCACAAGGCAATGAGTAAAGAGATGAATTTGGATAATCATACAAAATTTAAACTTAATAGCATACAGAGGATCCAAATAGCCGATGTTTTTAGGTTGGCAACAAGTTGGCCAGCCAAGATTCCTGGTTAGCTTTATCTAGGTTGATTGGCTATAGGAAGGAGCCTTTAATAAATAAGATGCAACTAGGAACAAAAACTAACCATAAAATTCAGCAAAAACATATAATTATCCATTGATTTATAGAGCGGAATCATTTTACAAAGTCCCCAAAATGACCAAAAATACATCAAGTCGACCAAAAATTGCTATATGAATCAAAAAATACAAATCTGCTCTACTCTGTCTCATCCGGCTTGAATTCTTGCTCGTCTGAAGGTAAGAAAATAGCAAGGAGTGAGCAGATTGCTCAGCAATGTACATATAAGCAATGACATGCATAATTATAGCTTCGAAACAAAATTGAAAAGGATGGAATGAGAGAATTATGCATACAAAAACATAAAACATGGGCCAAAGATAAATTCATGAGAATGAGTTTCCAAACCAAACTCAAGTCCAAAATAAATTTTCCTTCTTCAAAACCGGCTACATTTTAGACCTACAGCTACTCAGCCATCATGGTTCAAAAATAACTATAGTTTTTGCTTGTAGCTACTCAGCCATCATAGATAAAAAATGGCTACATTTTATGCTTCGAGCTACTTAGCCATCATAGGTCAAAAATAGCTACATTTTAGGTGTCTAGCTACTCAACAGTCAAATATCGAAATCCCATTTTCTTAAATCTTGGGCTTCAAATGATCGAAGTTCTTAAAGGGTAGATCTTACTTTTATAAATGGTAAACAAACATGCAAATAGATTAGATAAGCAAACTGATATGGTTTGATAGCAATTAAACATGAAGATAACTTGTCCGTGCACCACGGTTTAAACAGAAGGGATTTTAATAGTTTTCAAGCATGAACCATGAGACATAATTCCACATATAAAACAAAACATATATACTGAACATGAAATTCCTTAATAAAACATGAGAAATAAATTATCATGACATGCAATACATAGAAACATAGCAAAGATATCAGAACAATAATACTTGAAGGATTTGTGCAAGAATTAGAAATTGCCAAAGATAATCATAGGGTATACTTGCCTGATCCACGAATCCCTTACTCAAATCTGGCCTAAGACGCTTCTCCACTCGTTTGTGCTTCTCTCAGATTTTGAAATTGCTTTCCTAACTCCCAAGTCTAGTATTATGGACAATAGGGTAGGTGGAAGCAGGTGGAGGTGCGTCACCTACTTGGTACATCTTTTCCCACTTCATCTCCCCTTCTAGAAGGTCAATAGAGTAGGTGGGAGCAGGTTAAATGTCTTTCTAAATCTCTCATTTAGATTCACTGAGTCCCCGGTCTCTATGAGTTCTCGTTCTCATTCTAATTCTCAAACAACCTCAGTCTCTATCTAGTGATCTTGGCCCCTTTCTATTCGTTTATAGATAGTGGTTTTATGGTTATTCTGGTTAACTCTTACTTCTTGTCAACGTCTATAATTCTAGTCAACTATCCTAGTTTCGGTCCAACTCTCTTAACCGATCAACAGTCCATTCTGGTCATCCATCTATTCCAATCAACAATCTAGTTTTGTCTTCTATCTAATATGATTAATTATCTTAACATGTATTCTTTCTAAAATGGGCTATAATCTATTCTGGTCAACTAATCAATCCGGCCAACAATGAAATCTTCTCAACAACTAAATTTTGCCGTTCAACAATTCTTAACCGGTCAGTCAGAATTTCTTAACCGGCCGTCTAGCAATCTAGGCTAATTTTCCCACTAAGGCCATAAAAGGCTAAGTCCTAGAAACTGATCCTTACATGGGTGGTGTTGGATCAACCCGGGCACTGCTGGGGTTGACACGGGCATCGTAGTGATACGTTGGGTGTGACATGGGCACTGTTGTGGCGCGCTAGGGAGCTACCGGGCAAGACAAGGGCATTCCTCGGGAGCGACCCAAGTGTTATTGGGGGGAACAACGACGTTGCTGGGGTGCGGCATCGACACGACACTTGCACTACTCGACGTGACGAGGGAGCATTTGGAGCACAAAAAGCACGAGGCTTGCGCTGCTGGGAATGACAAGGGACCAGCACAGGCCCAACACCAGCACTACTGGGCATGAAAAGGGAGCTACTGAGCTAGACCCCAGGACGACAAGGGCATTTTTGGAACACTATTTTGCACGGCAAGAGAGTTGCTGGAGCACAACAAATGATGCAGGTGCCACTAGGGGAGACAAGGGATCAGTACAGGCGCGACACCAGCACTGCAGGGCGCAACAAGGGAGCTGCTAGGTGTGACATCGTTGCAACAAGGGAATTCCTATGGCGTGACACGAACGTGTCACAAACACTACTTGGTGCTACAATGGAGCTACTGGAGCACGACAAGCATCAAGGGGCCGGCATGGGCACAACACCAATGCTACTGGGTGCGACAAGGGAGTAGCTAGGCATGACATCGATGCCACACAAGCACTGCTAGGTGCCACAGAGGAGCTGCTTGAGCATGAATAGTAATGTGCCTGCTACTGGGAGAGATAAGGGACCGACACAGGTGTGACACCAGCATTGCTGGGCACGATAAGGTATCTACTAGGCATGACACCAGCATTGCTGGGCACGATAAGGTATCTACTAGGCATGACACCAGTGTGATAAAGGCATTCCTGGGAGCTTTGCTAGGCATGATATGGGAGCTACTGGAGCACGACAAGTGACGTGGGGATGTTGGGATCAACAAGGGGCCAGCACAGGTGCAACATAAGCACTACTGTGTGTAACAATGGAGTTACTAGGCACCACTCTAACAAGACAAGGTCATTACTAGGGCACGGCATGGGTGCGATGCCTACACTACTTTGCATGATAAGGGAGCTATTGGAGCATGACAAGCGACAACCGACCAACATGGGTGCGACACTAGTGTCGTTGGGCATGATAAGGGAGATTCTGGAAATGACACCAGTGAGGCACAAGTACTGTTGGGTGCCACAAGGGAGCTACTACAACAAAACAAGTGACGTAGGCCCAGTTGGGAGTGACAAGGGACCGGCACAGGCATGACACCAGCTCTACTGGCTGCAACAATAGCACGATAAGGGCATTCTTGGAAGCACTACAAGGTGCAACAAGGTAGTTGCTG
>JAOVVI020002697.1:0-20252 GCA_028571085.2 Nepenthes alata | reverse complement strand
TCTGGCAATGGTGACGACGGCAGCGTTTTCCTTCAACTCGTGTGTCCCCCTTTCCCTAACCCTACTGCCTCTTTAAGTAATGAAGACGGTTGGTCAGAGTTTTGCCCAAGTTTCCGTGTGAGAGTCGATTTCCTTCCTTCTTTGCTGATGTCGTTCCGCGCCTGCCCCACTTTCTCTTATTTCCTTATTTTTCTTCCTTTATTATTTTTTATTTATTTCTTTTCTTCTTTCTGCCTATCTGTTTCTTTTTATTTCTTTCTCTCTGATTATTATTATTGTTATTATTATTGTTATTATTGTTATTGTTATTTTTAATATATATACTATTACAAATCTCTATTAATAAATATATATAAATTTATCTATAATTAAAATATTAGTTAATTATCTTTACAAAAATATCTCAATTTTCAGTCAATAAATTTTGATACATCAAGGCCAACCTGTTAAATATTAATTTAGTTAGCTTAATTCATAATTAAATTAGTTTAACCTAACTCACTAATTAATCTAAATTTAAATTAATAGTCTAAATATTTAAATCCAATCCATCGATCCAAATATTCTAAACTTATTAGGCCCACATATTAGTCCAACTATACAATTTTAAGCCCAAAAGTGATTAAAAATTATTAAATGATTATCAAAATTAATTTGACAATATATTCCCATGAAATAATAGAAAGATATTCAGATTGTTACAATCTTTCCCCCACAAAAGATTTTCGTCCTTGAAAACATACCTCAATCCTCGAAGAGTTGAGGATATTTCATGCGCATATCTGCTTCAGTCTCCCATGTCGCATGACCGACAACCAATCTTGATAATGACATCTTGATCGATAAATAGTGAGCCAACTTCATCAACTTACTCATCATCATCAAAATTGTCGCCAATTCTTCTCCATTTGAGGTAGATTTTAAACAAAATCTCGAAGGCTACTTCTACTCGACTTCCTCCTTTAGGCATGTGATACATATTGCCACATATGCCAAATCTCACGCTTTATATTCTGCCAGCTTACCTTCATTCATGATCAACTCCTTCTCCATGTCCTCAATGCAAGGATTTCTACTGATAATCCCAAGCCATGGATAGAGTAAATCTTTTTTTGGACCTTTGATTGTCTTGACCCAAGTGCAATCGCTCGGTTGCACTACATTCACACACAATCAAAACTTTTCTCAAAGGCACCACAAAATGTTGCAAACCCTCCTAATTCATCAGGAATCAACCAAGACTGACATCATTATCAAGCTAATCTTTGACTCTTGGAAGCTCTCCTTATAATCATCATTCTGTATAAACACCAATCACTTCTACGTTTATCGAGTTAAGGTAATCTTTGAAAATTTGCAATAAATCATTGGTTAGGTTTAGTCAAACCCAATAAATTGCGCACCTTCAAGATATCAGTCGACTTCTCTCCATTTGTCACCATTTTAAGCTCCTTTGGATCCACATTGTGCCACTGAAAGAACAATCTACTTGATCTATGCATATCCTCATCGATCTATCTTTCTTCACCAAAAGCATAGGAGCAGTCCATGGTGATACCTATTTGAAATCGTCCTCCAACAAATCCTATAATAGCTGCTTTCTTTCCTTTAATTCAAACAAGGTCATTCTCTATAGAGTCCTCAAAATCAGTGCTTATCTCGGTATAACCTCAATAAGAATTCAAACTCCTGGTCACAAGGTTGTCTAGGCTAATCCTCTTCCATGACTGAGGAACCAGCTTTAGCATCACAAGCTGTAGCTGCAAATACTCTACCTGAAATCATTTGACTCTTATTTGGACATCTGGGATCTGGTCTCCTGGGATTTGAATAATCCTTTGACAAATGGCCTATCTGGTTGCAGTTAAAGTAGATTCCACTCTGACGAGAGTAAACTCATCTCATGTGATTCTATGATAGAACTTACAGGCTGACCTTACAAACTAGAATCTTAGGGAAGAAGGTTCTGCTTCATCTAACTTTCTTTTATCTTGTCCTTCGAAGAATAAATGAGTCCACTCTTCAAGGTCTAGCCCCGATGCTCTGATTTTTTTTTGAAAGAATTATCCTAGAGCTGCTCCTACTTGATCGATAAAGCCTAGTCTAGCTCCCTGCCATAAGTCCGTAATCGAAACAGTACTGACTGCTTTCGAATTGAATCTTGAAATCCTCGACTATTGTCATACTTTAACAGATCTTTTAGATGTTTCAACCTCTTCCAAAATGTTGCCTTAAGAGGCCAAACTTCGGGCATTTCGTCCTTGGATTCTTCAATGATAAAGGATTTGGAGAGACAATTATCCACCTAGTCATAGCGATAAGTGAGAATGAACAACCGTTGAGTCTCCCTCTTGCTCCTGCATAGCTTCAAACCCCTACACGATCAGTATCATCGTTGTCAACAAAATCAGGCTAACACTCATTTGTCATTTCTCCAGGCAGAGGCTGTTCACAGTCAACGCTACAACTTTTCTACTCAAAACAAAGATGGAAGACATCACAATGCAAACTCCTAATCCAACTCTGTTTCCTAAATAGCATATGTATAGGATAAGAATGGGTCTACCTGCTTTGCAAAGATAAACAAGTTAATTTGGTATGAATTTCTTGATTTTTATTTGCAACTTTTAATCTTGACGAGTCTTCTTTCCTTCACGTTGATACAATAATCATTCCCAACTTATCAGTTAAGAAAACCATCGAGGTTTGCGGAGTAAGAAAAATAAACTTTCACAAAATCATGGACTTGCACTTTATATATACTCCTCCAATATGCTCCGTGAAAGACATTCTAAACTATCTCCTCATTCTCCTAACCCAAGATAAGCGCTGAAAGTCCTTCCATCGACTTTCCTACAACTACTCGGCTATCATTTATCATATATCGACCAACTCGAGATTTCAGACCACTATGGTCCCGCATAAATACTCTCATTTTTGCCCTATATCACATTTGCTCCACCGCCTAGCACTTTATCGGCTAAAATTTTCTTCTACTCTATGAGATTTTAGTCTAACCTGCTCCATCATCTATCTCTCTACTGTCTAAAATTTCCTTCTATCCAATAAAATGTTAGACCGACATAACCTGAGGCCACCACTTCTCTTCTAAAATTGCAAAACCTAATAAAACCTTCACATATCTACAGAAACTAAACAAAATCTTTTTTCTACGACTGTTCAATCCACCCAAATATTCAATCAATTATTTATCCAAAATAACTCAAGACACATCTCCTTATGACTTTTCTCTGATACTATTCTATCACGTTCTAAAATTTAGTAAGTCTAATTAATTAGCATTTTTGAAATTAAAATTCTAAATTAAGTCTCAAAATTTGGGCGTGATAAACTAAATATATACGATCCAACAAATTGAAACTCACACAAGACCTCATTGAATAACTGTTCAGACAATAAATATAACATGTACTATAATCATTGTAAGGAATGTGATAATTCAATCATAATTATGATCAATACATAATATAACATTTCAACTATTTTTAAAATATAACAATGGGTTTATACCCGGCCAATTCAAAATCCCATCACATCAAACATTAATTTAAATCAAAACAGAGTTAAAACTCACTAATTCAGATAAACAGCTGCCAGATCACAACCATGCTCCTAGAAGGTATCCAAGCTCTATAATATGAAGAGAAAATAAAAAATATGAGTTTAAAATTTAACAAGTACCATATATAGAACAAATGTGTCCAATAAATTAAATAGAGGGTCTAAAATTAAATATCAAATCAGACGACAGACATAAATCTAAATCACCGATTTCCAAAAATTCAAAACAGAATTTAATATCAAAATCTAACGTTAGTCACGTACTCAAATCATATATTAAATCCAATATAAATGTCTAATTAGAAAATAATCCTCTTAAAAGTGATCCAGACGTCGAATCTCATAGCAAATATTCAAGCAGATGTTCAATCCAATATCCAATCGAATACTTGATCAAATCATGATCCAAGACAGAATCTAATAACTAGATGATCCAATCGCGTGCACAAAAACTGAAGTAGTACTTCAACAAATAGTTCAAAGTTTGAATCATAATACATATTTAAAAGTAGATGTAAGAGACATAACAAAATTCATCTATAGGTAAAATCGGCGAATATCAAATCCAAATCAAAATCCAAATACCAAATCCATACAAAAAAACAAAATATGCACTAATTTAAAATTTGATTAATTAAAGACTAACTTTAGAAAAGGGTTACACATACTCTCGATAATTTTAGACCAAATCAAATTAGTTTAGGCCACCTATGTATTTTATCTTCTTTAGGTAAGGTTGCTCACTATATTTTATCACCCATAATTTTGAATGTAATTTTTTAAATTGTCAAATATATTAGGACGTTCGAATATATTAAATTCCACTTAAAATATCCAAAGATGAGGGTCACTACATCCAAACATTTCTTACTGACGGAAAAAAATTTTCAATAATAAATATCTCTCTATTGAGAATTAGTTAGAATATTCAGTAATAAATCTAAAGATAGTGACCACAACTCGGCACATAGATGTAAAAACGTATAATCTATTGAAAGTTTCATACTCATTTTCATACAGATATACTAATATAAACATATACCGTACCCAATAATTATACATTTTTTAAAAAATAATAAAACTTTCAACTATTAACAAAAATAAGAAAAAAACCCTTAAAATTGATAAAAATGACAAACAACCGATAAAAAATATAACTTTCATACCCATTTTCATATAGATATACTAATATAAACATACACAGTGTCTGATAATTATCCTTTTTTACAAATGATAAAACCTTAAAATATTAATCGGAACAGGACAAAACCCTCAAACGACTGGTAAAAAGGTCATACATGCACATGAAAAATGAACGGGCTAACTAAAAATGCATGCATGAGTTTAAAAGCTCTAAATCAAAATAAAATATCATCAGATGTGAAATTAGATAAAAGATAGGGTTAAAAGATACTTGTCTCGATCTCATACTAAATAGATTTGTCAAAATGATACTTCGAAATACCCAAACCATACTTTTCTCTCTCCTATTTGCGCGCGCCCTCTCTCTCCATGCCGTTCAGCCTCCTCTTCTGCCGTGGCTTCCACTTCTTCTCTCCTCTTCTCCTTGCGGGCACTTTTAGTTTCCTTCGCCCGATGACGATCTAGCACGGATGACATCACCGACCACAGTGGTAGCAGTTCTGCGATGGTGATGTCTCCGGTGAAGCAACGCTGACGGTACATGCAAGCACCGTTGATATCATCCGCCTCTACTTAAACCCAACTCCCCTAGCTCTTCTCTGCCTTCACCCGTGCGCCTTTCCTTTACTCTTTTTCCTCTTCCTTCGCATGCCGCTCTCCCTCTCTTCTTCTCCTACTCCTCTTCTTCTTCCTTATTCCTCGCTAAAGCCTTAGCTCTTTGTGTGGCCCCAAATTCCTATAACCACGATTTAGGAAATTTTTTTTCAAAATCAGTACATACAAGCAAAAAATTGGTATCAGCAAAAGGAAATGAAGAATTTGCTTGTCTCAATTTCATGCATTCCTTCCAGCGACGGCAACAGTCGCTCTGTTTGGCTTGCATCTTTCTCCTTTTGTTCACGCACAATGCATATAATAAAGGGTAAATCGTAGAGGGGGCTTTGTCGTGCCTCCATTCCTAGCGTCGATTTCCTTCGACTGGTGGTCACTACAATCCTCGCGCCGTTTTCCCCTTCTGCTCCTTCTTGTCTCTTTCTTTTCCTTCTCTTCTTTCTTTCTTGCTTTTTTCATTCTCCTTCCTTACGTGGCATGTGACCTCTCACCCCCCCTTTTATTATTATTATTATTATTATTATTATTATTATTATTAACATTTTCTTTTCCTTTATAATCCAATTGGCGCTTGGGCACCAGCATCGGCACACCTCAATCGCCAATCTAATTAACTTGAATATCTTATAAAATTTTACAATATATATATAACTTTTATCACATTCAAATTATCTAAAATAATAATTTTATTCAAATTAAATTAAATAAAAATTTAGGATATTATAACTTTAATTGCTAAGATGCTCTTTTCCACACATAGGTTCATTGCTCTCATTTTTTTGTATAAGTTCTCTTCTTCATACTTAAAGATACTTTTCTTCATCTTACAAGTCATAGTAAATATTCAGAAATATTAATTTTCTCTTAAGTATAAAATTTTTTATATCGTTGTTAAGAAAAAAGTATATTTACTTGCTTATATTTTTTTTGAGAGATGATTTTTGTAATCACATTTTTGTAAAAGTAGAAGAATATAGATATAACTTTTGAGGAAATCTCAAAGGGTAGAATATTTATCCTTTACGGTCTGTTTTTCAAATAGAGAAGAAGATTGATTTAGTGGATTTAAAATCTCAAGTATACTTAAAGACTAGATGTCAACTCTATTAAATAAGTGTAAATATAGTTTTGAATCTCTTCTTCTTTGCACTTTATTTATATTGCATCCTCGGATCCTGATCTCAATATGGATGAGGATCCGAATGCAGAGTAACACAAATACTGAGTTTGTAAGTAGAAAGGAAAGAGAGATAAATATATATAGTGACACGTGACGTTTTTACATAGAAAGCTCTCCTCTAAATGAGAGAAAAAAAATTACAGGATTTTAAATCTGAGAATAATTTTACTATTCAAGTATCTTAGTACAAATGAGGAGAATAGAGTGTATGGTGAATCCCAAAGATCACTCTTACAAATACAAGTATTCTTTTAGTTAGAAATATAAATAACTTATTTTTTCTCTCTTTGTGGGCATAAATGCCGATGTAGTAAATTCGAAGGTTCTTCTCTTTTCTTTGTTAGGTACACAATGAAGGCGTATATAGTGGGTAGAACCTACCCACGTGCAGCAGCCATGTGGAGGTGGCGTGTGTAGTGGAGCCTGCCACCAACTCTGTAAATTTATCTTGCCGTGTCAGAAAAATTGAATGCATGCGGGCTGACTCTGTGAGACGTAACTTCTACAGTGATCATGCCTACTTTGCAGACCATTATTCCCTCTGAAGATTACGTGTTACGGAAAGTGTGCATGCCTTAACAAACATCATCCTTCTGAGCTGGCGTCCTTGGTCGTCCTGAGCTTCTTTTCTGCACTCGTACCATTGTAAGCATTTCAGAGTCCGCGTTCTTGATAAAGGCTTTGGCCTTCATCAAGTTCGTAGATCTTTTTCGCCAAATGTCCTCGTCTTCATCGAGGTCTTTGATCTTTGTCACGTCCATGGACGTTTGTTGACAGACGTCCTTGAGTTTTAACTGAGGACTTGCGCAGTGTTGAGTTTTTGGGCTCTTAAAGCCATATCCTCTGTGCCTTGTCCTCGAGGCTTTATTGGAATATTTGGTCTCTTACGGAGTCCTCAAATTTTCAAAGCTAAGTCAGCCTCTCAAACTATTTTAGTTCTCTGGGTTTCTTGGATCTTGGATCCAAGTCCTTAGGCCTCTTGGGCTAATTTAACCTTTAAAGCCAAATCAGTCTCGTGGCCTCTTAGGACGTGGTCTCAATTCTCAAAAATGGGTCCCTTGATTGGTCCTTGGGTATACACAACCCATCAATTTATTTATTGTGTTTATTTTTATATTTTATATTTAATATTTTGACAAAATAACATTAGTGAAAAATGGAATCAACTTATTTCACTCCTCTTAGGTTGTAATTCACTCCTCTTATGTTAATATTAAGACAATAATTGGTATTAGAGCTTGGCTCTTAAAAATAAAGTTTAATAACTTTAAGGATTATGATTATTTTATTTTATATTTTAATTTGGTCTCTTTTTTATTGAGTTTATTTAATAAACTTGTTATATACCAGATTTTTAACAATTCTAATTTTAAAATTCAATCCGCTTATAGACCACAATGTTTAATGGAATTGATTATATATATTGTAAAACAAGAATTAGAGTATAGTTGTAATCAATAGATCCACTCTATTGGAAAAATGATTCAACCTAAATATATTAAACCAATAGTAAAGGATATCACCATTATTCATGAAATGACTAAGTTCACTTTATTATGCTTTGGATAGAAATGAGCTTAATAGAGTATATGTATTTGAAATGGCACATGAAATATGGAAAATATTTAAAATTATACATCAAGTAACTAATCAATTCAACATGACTAAAATAAATATTATTGTATCTAATTATGAATTATTTCACATGTCTCATGTGTCCATTACCAAAATGATTACTTATTTTATAAATATTATTATTGGACTAACTATACTTAAAAAATTACTATATAAAAAATTTAAATTTTTTTTAAATTTCCATCAAAGACGTGGGATACAAAAGTGACGGCTATTATTTAAGAAAAGGATTTAAATAAATTATCAATGGAGAAGCTTATTGGGTCACTTATAACAAATGAGTTATAAGCCAGTATATCAGAAAATAAAAAATAAGGAAAGAAAACTCATCAACCTCAAATCTTCAAATGAAGAAGATAATAAGAGTAATAATGATTTGTTTATGTTAATCGAATGACCAAAAACATTTTTTAAAATGAAAAAGGCAAACTAAAAAATTTCAAAATGATACAAGTAAAGAAAACATGTCATTTTTCTTGAATGTTAAAAACTTGAACACTACAAATCGAATCGTCCCTAGTGGAAATCTGATAAAAAATGAAAGCCTTCAAAGAACTATAATATATCGATTTTTGAATATTATAATTACAGGTAATTAAATTAATATAATCAAAATTGAATTTAATTTATATAGAAAAATTAAGTTCCAGGACCGTGGGACGAATCGGCGGAGTAGGCTTGCTAGGCGCCTGAGCAAGAGTGCTAGCGCTCGAGGCAAGCACTGGAGGTAGAGAAGGCGCGCCGGCCCGAGGTTTATAAACCTGCGAGGGTTTCGTTTAGCTCATTTTTGGCCTCTATGCACGAGAGAGAAAGGGCGAAAGGAGAAGAGAGAGAAAGAAGAAATTGATATCCTGGGATTTGAATACGACTTAGAGCTAGTTAGAAAAGTGATAAATTCGGTTGAGGCAAGTGCACACACACTCTCCTCTTTTATTTTCTTGCACTTTTGTTCCATTTTTTTTGGGTATCCTCGTTTTGACACTCAAATAAGTTTATATTTTGTATTATCTATGACCTAAGTATAAAAATATTTTGATTTCATGTTCAATTTACAAGATTTGTGTGGATTTTTACACCCAAAAACCCTAACCTATGCCTAGATCGTTTTATCCATTTATTTTAAATTTTATACATGATTCGGCTTTAGATAATAGAAACCCAAAACTTGGCATATACTTATGTGAATTTCATGCCCAATTTCACAGTTTTGATCAATTTTCAAATGTGAAACCACAACCCAGTGCCCTGAAATGATTTCACCGATTATTTTAAAACTTTTACATAAATTGGCTTTAGAATATTATTACCCGTACATTAAACATGTTAATTTATCAATTGAGTGTTCGAATTGGTAGTTTGTGCGATTTTATACTCATCGGAACCCTAACCCGGGACCCCTTTGGGTTTTATCCAAATTAATCATATTTTATGTATAATTTGGCTTTGAAAATTTGTAATAATAGTTTCATGGACACGGGCGCCTTATATATTGGGTATTTATGCCTACAGAATTACATATGTTAATGTTACGTATTTCAAAAATATTGTTAGACATGAACAATGATATTTAATCACATGTACGTTAAATGTATTATCTTATATATCCTTCAAAAATTATGTTATATGCATATGTGAAGGGATTTTACCAGTTGAAAGCTCTAAAGTTATTTATAGCTTATAACGGCCATAATTTCTTATATGCCTCAAATTTTCTGGTAAATTGAGCATGAAATTATAAGCATGTGAATACATGAACTCATGAGAACTGATTATTCGCACTCGTATCAAAGAATTTTGAAAGTTATGTTTCACTAAATGTGAAAAGAAAATTATGCATGAAATTAAGAAAATTTGAGCATTTAAACTAATAAGGAATATGAAAATATGAATCTGAATAAGTTTTATAGAAAAAGAACTAAGAAGAAATATTCTGCACTTAAGTGATGAATCTATGAACCATTCTCCGAAACGAACAACTGATTGACTTGTGAATCGTTCTCCGGAACAAAAAATTGATGGACTTATAAACCATTTTTCAATAGAGTGGGAAGGAAGAATTTTGTGCTTAAGAGAAGGATTCCCTAGAGAAATAAGAAATTAAAAATTTGGACTGAGAATCGTTTAGCAAATAGTATATTTTGACATGCCATAGATATTATAGTAAAAAACTCAAGGATTATTTTTGCCATGTTTTATAGTGAGTGATATTTCTTAGCATGTCTTAGTGTATTATAATGAAATGTCGTTATCCATTTTGATACCGCTTGTAGCTATTGGCCCCGTCTATAGGGATTATATGTAAACGGCCCCCCTCTGGGTCTTGAATAGGAAGAGATGGCTTTTGATTGTATAAAAATAAATACAATCCAAGCTATGATCGACCACTCTGCTTGTCAGTAAGGCCTATTGGCCCCTAGTCCCCAAACAAAATAAGTTTTTGGTATGATTTGATAATTAAAAAAAGACAAAGAAAATGAACTAAAAAAATTTGGAATGAATCATGAGAGCATTCTTTTCTAAATTATGACTTATAATCTCATATGTATTTCTGTTCCCTCCTACATGTATTATTATGTTTTAATTTATAAAATTTTGCTTATCCTTTGATATATATGTGTGTGTGTGTCTTGTTGAGTTTTTAACTCATCCTTATTATTTTTCTCCCTCCAAATGAGTATGAGTTGTACCCGATGAGGCAATATAGAATATTTTAGTCTACTAGGCTTAAAGACGATAGAAGATAACCTTGTTGACTTACTTATACAACCTTGAGCCATCTGATGGGATATATTGTATTTCCAATCGACTTTATATATGATTGCATGCATAGGATGATGACGACATACCCATAGTGTAGTTTTTGCTATATTACATGCATAGGATCAATATTTATACTTTTGCAGGTTATTATGACTAGTTTGGATACCTAGTGGTATCTGTTCTGAATCGGAGTTATGACGTTGGTGTCATGTATGGTGGTGTGTCTTTTTGGATCCTATGTTTGTTAAATGTTATGAATTATAAATATTATATAGAATAATTATAGGTTTTTATATTGGGCCAACGACTATATTACAGTTAAAATTCTGCTAGATTTTTAGTTAAAAATACGGTATGTCATAATTGATATTAGAGAAGAGATACCTTAGATTTGATCAGAATATTATGTGAAAACTTAAGACAAAATAAAAAAGATTGAATAAGCAGATGAAGGCGTAGGATGATTAAGTTAGACTGGATAGTTTTAGTTATCCTAATTTTCATGGTTTAAATTAGAACTAAGTTTGAATTAGAAGTTAGGATTGATTGTCTAGTTGTGGTGACTTAGTATTCGAAAGGACATATGGTAATGTCTCCCTCATGTAAGTTGGAATATGGATCTTGAGGTTTGAAGTGGTGTTTATGGAGACAATATTCAGGAGGATGAAGATACATCATGGTATAGGTTTGTGGATAATTCATGGATAAACGTTTTCCCGATGAGATTTTGGGAGTATGTTTTAAATTGTAGACAGTTCGATCATAAGGTTGATGATTGTCCTTATCCCATGGCCTGGTAGTGAGGAAGTCCAATACCTTGGATTAGGTTTTGCGGTGATGGCTCAAGGTGTCGAGGTATTGTTCACCGTAATAGAATATGAGATTTCTATATTTTGATATTGTAGCACATGTGTCATTTTGGGATCCTAAATCTATATTTTCATGTATGATTCCTATGTTTATTCATTTATTTAAGGAACTAAACTTGATACTAGTAGTATTAAGGTCTACAATATTTTCTTGGGTTCATAGATATGATTGGTTGGACTGAATTGACTTATTTTGAGGTACCAAATTTAGATCTGATTTTAGTGTAATTTAGTTGGCGAGCCACCATACTAGTGTGAATTGGATTGGTAAGGATATTACATCTGACAATTGAGTTATGGGATTTTAAGCATGAGTCCGAATTAGTCGAGGTATTAGGAAATTAGTATCATCTTGCAGGTAAATCGTTTAATGAGGATTTGCGCCAAGACAAATTAGTATATGAGACCACATCTAGATGTTATTTTGTGTTCACTGAGAAATTTTGATCGTGTGAATATTTGAGGATGTTTTTGGAATGGAGATTAAGTGATTGATCTTTCAATCGGTAATTTGAGGTTGTGTTAAAATCGGTACTGTTATTTAAGCATCCCATGCAGAACTGAGGAAGTATCGGTTAGGTGCCGATGTGGGATGCTCTAGAACCTTTGAGGTAGGTAAGATGAATCGATAAAGTTATTTGTGGGATTTTGAAAATTTAGGTTGTTTGAAAAATGAATGATTTGATAACCGAGCTCTGGGAACGAATAGGTGAATCGTTTGATCCTTTGTAAGAGCTTGGTGTCTTCTAAGGTCGATATGTATCTAGAGTATTGTTAATTATGGGTTACTAAGAGTTGTGTCTGAGGCAGCTTTTGGGATAAGATGCAACTGTTATAAATTTTGGTAACGCTGTTTGGGTCTGAAGGTTCATTGAAATTTCAGTAGATTTAATAGAGTGGATCTTTCAGCTACATTTGAGTCAACTTTGTGAAGGCCCCATCGAGGAGTTCATAGGATCATAAGGATGTATGAACTCTATTTGAGGACGGTATCATAGATTCGAAAGCCATTAACCCTGTGCTCAATCAAAAAAGAATGTGAGTTGATTAAAAGAAATGTTATGTCGGACATATAGTTTCTTTGATAGCGTGAATGTGCTTCCATAGAAATCGGGGGAATGGCTCATTTGGGAGAGGCTGATTGATGTCGCGGAAGTGTTCCTTGAGGTTTTGCAACGTCCGTTGGGCGTTTGGCTTAAAAGCGTTCAGTATTGTTGGGATGCGATGCATGAAAATAGTTTTCGAGGAATGAAAGATAAATTATCGATTATGTTGTTTGGATTGATTCCTGATGGATCCAATGAATTATAATAGAATGTGATATTTTTTATGAGGATCTAGGATTATGATTTTCGTGCATCGTATATGGGTGGATGCCCTTGGATTAAGTGGGAAAGAGGTCCATGTTTAGAGTTACTCCACCCGTAGTTTGAAGTTAGCAAGTGAAAATCTTTAGATTTAAGATATTTTTGATACTTCATAGGAATTATGAAAGGTAAACAGCGAGCAAGTTGGCTTGTCAGTATGCCAACGCGATGATAAGTTGCTAAATATTCAAGTTTGAGATTTTAGTGGTAACTCGAGGCTATACAAAATGTTGGGATAATTGCTTCGATCGTGTTTCCTATGCTGGTTGTAATTTGAGGATTATGGATTTTATCTTTGGCATATCGATATCTTTGGGATCTTCTTAAGTCTATAGTGGCTGTGTAATCTAGGTGTCTGATATGAACTAACAGACAAAAATTGTAATTGATTTTAATATACAAGTAAATGGTTAATCAGAGCAGCGCAGTGGTAGCATGTAGGCTCATGGCCCCAAGATTTCAGAATAAGATAAAGGTTCCATGTGATCGATCATTTTTTAGGTTTAGGATGAACTAAAATTGTTCATTAGCTCATTCAAGGTATTAAATTAAGTCATAGGAATAGCTAATATGATCTGAGTTGCCTTCAAATTTTATGGATTGTCATGAAGTCTCCCATGATTTAATGATTAAGGGAATAAGTACATGATTGAATTAAGCCATGCGGGAGATTAGAAATTTATCATATGATAAGGTTCTAACTTGAGATATTGGGGTTTAGGATGATTCATTTGGTTAAGGATTTTAAGAAAAAGTTATTGATCAATGATATGATATAGGACCGTAAAGAAGGAATTTTGAAAAGATTTTCTCCGGTTGTCGAATTTTGAGGTTCGTTAAATTTTGAGGACGAAATTTCTATAAGTGGGAGAGATTATAAATTATCGATTTTCCAACATCATAATTGCGGGCAATTAAGTTAATATGATCAAGATTGGGTTTAATTCATGTGAAAAAATTAAGTTCTGGGACCATAGGACGAATCGGCGGAGTAGGCCCACCGAGCACCCGAGCAAGAGGGCCAGTGCTCGGGGCTACTACTGGAGGAAGGGAGGGCGCGCCTACAGCTCGCCTAGCCGATGCTCGAACGTTGGCCTAGGGTGTGATGGAACGGATTTTTTTTACATTCCGTCAGCGACCTCCTAGAACTGACACCAAAGTTTCGATGATCTAGTCCGGGCCTGTCATGCCTACCAATCATAAGATCACAGATATCATTTAGGACCCATACACAATATTCATAAAATATGTAATAGAAGCCAATCTATTAACCTGCGGAGTATTTATATTCATACCCATAAACTCATTTATGCATACATAATCATAAAAGTCCAATTACAAAAAAATTCATATCTTTCAGCCGGATCATTACAATAGAACTACTTCTTTCGGTTAACTTTAAAATATGCTTCCGAGTCCTTAAAATCATTCGAACGGAGCTATAGTCGATCCATCTCATCAAGCACGAGCTCTATAGTTTCATCTGGAGGGGGAAAAAATAGAAAACAGTGAGTCGGAGCTCAACAAGGTACATGCAGATCTTCCATAAAGCGTTTATGCTATAAGGCAGATACATATACATATATAACATAAATATTATAAAATAACAGTTGACCAAATCATGATAATTACATAATGCAAAGAAATCAGGAAGGCCGGAGCAGTCAAAATTTTGAAAATCGGGACAAAAAATAGAGTCGATCTTATTACAAATATTTCTCTTCTCTTTTATGTTTTCATAGGTAAAGGACATCGCTAGCGAAGGTGGGCAATAATCGATGATAAATTGTGCACATCTCCTCACAATTATAGCAATACCTCATTGTACAAAGCCCCGAGGACGGCTCCTTTTCGTTATCCTCGATTACCACCATAATGTTCTAAGGCATGCTGGAGAAATTTATCTCCCAGTGCTAAAGTTTGATCTTATTTATTTTGTCATAAGGTCGGTTCACTTTTTCTTTAGTTCACATTCCGGATGGGCACAAAACTTTCGGTCGTCATATTACAAAGCCAATTTCAAATTTATTTTTCTTATTCCGGTCAAGTATAAAGACTTTCAGTTGACATGAAGCCGATTTTAAATCCATAAATCTCATTCTGATCAATACTTTTTTATTATATAATTATGACTCAAAGCTGGTCTACTTCTCCGTTTTTATACAATTCAAGTTCAATCATAAGTTGAGTAGAAAACGGAAAGCAGAAAACAGCAAGCATGAATTAACCATGAAGTTAAAATTATATTTTCAGTCCGATCGTAAAGCAAGTATGACGTCAGAGATGCATCTTATCAAGCAGTAATTAAAACGGTAAATCTGAAATACTATGTGCTGAATCATTTAAATCTGAAAGGAACACTTGTAATTTTTCTTAAAATTGGAACTTGAAAACAGAGGTAAAATCTGAGTTTAAAAAGAAGGTACACTTGCATGACTGTTGACCGTCCACTCCGACTAACTTGAAGCTTTTCTCCTTCTTCACTCCTTACCCTCATTCTTTGCAAGGAATTCCATACCCGTCCCTCAATTGGAGCTCAGTATATAAATATGATGGATTATGTGGAGTAAGTGGGGTGGGTCATCTACTTAATACTTTTCTTCAGGGGTTAGGTGGGAGTGAGTGGGGTAAGTTACCTACTTGATACTTTCATCTAGAAGGTCAACGAGGTAGTTCACTTGCTCTGATTAGATTGGGATCTAGTTGGAATCTAACAACAAAGTTGGTCCTTATCTTATGAATTCGGTAGTCAATTCTAGCTGGTCAATATTTTTTTCAAAGTTGGTCAACCTTTCTATTGGTCAACTTTTTCGGTCAACACTTCTTACTCTAACTCGGTCAACTTTTACTCAAAGCCGGTCAACATTTTTTTTCTCTTATTCAAGGTTGGTCAATATTTCTAAAAATCGGTCAACTCTTCAGTCAACCTTCCGGTCAACATCTTGATGCCGGTCAACGTCTTGACACCGGTCAACATTTTGACGATGGTCAATATCTCGACGTTGGTCAACATTTTGACGCCGGTCACTATCATGACACCGGTCAACATTTCGACGATGGTCAATATCTCGACATTGGTCAATATTTTGACGCCGGTCAATATCATGACACCGGTCAACATGTCGATTACCATTAGTTCCGACCTTCCAGTAGTGCAAGGACACTTCGATTTAAGTCGAAATCAAAACACTCCGATTTTTAAGTAGCAATATTTTATTTTAAATTTTTATTTCGGGATCTCACATGGGGTATATAAACCCACGGGGGTTTTGTTCAACTCATTTTCGGCTTCCATGCACAAGAGAGAGAGAGAGGGCGTAAGGAGAGGAGAGAGAAAGAAGAAATCGAGGTCCTAGGGTTCGAATCCGTCTTTGAGTTAGATAGAAAATTAATAGATTAGGTCGAGACAAGTGCACAAATACTCACCTTTTTTATTTTCTTACATTTTTGTTCCGTTTTATTTGGGTATCCTAGCTTTAATACCCGAATAAGTTTATATTTTGTATTACCTATGACCTAAGTATGAAAATATTTTGATTTCATATCCGATTTGTTAGATTTGTGTGGATTTTTGCACCCAAAAATCCTCACCCGCGCTCAAATTATTTTACCAATTTATTTTAGATTTTATGCATGATTCAACTTTGAATAATGGAAACCCATTACTTGAGTATGTATATATGTGAATTGCATGCTGGATTTCGTAATTTTCATCAATTTTTGGACATGAAACCCCAACCCCGTGTCTCGAAATGATTTCATCAATTTTTTTGGGACTTTTACAAAAATTGGCTTTAGAATATTATTACTCGTACCTTGAACATGATAATTTTTCAATTGGGTGTCTAAATTGATAGTTTGTGATGTTTTATACTCACTGGAACCCTAACCCGCGCCCTCTTTGGATTTTACCCGAATTAATCGTACTTTGTATATAATTTGACTTTAAAAATTCGTAATCCTAGTATTATAGACGTGGGCACCTCATATATTGGGTATTTATTCCCACATAATTACATATGTTAATGTTACGTATTTCAGAAATATTGTCAGACAAGAACAATGATATTTAATCGTATATACATTAAATTTATTATCTTGTATATGCTTCAAAAATTATGTTATATGCATATTTGAAGGGATTTTATTATTCAGAAGCTCTAAAGTTATATATGGCTCATTACGATAAGAATTTCTTATATGCCTCAAATGTTCTGGTAAATTGAGCATAAAATTATATGTGAACACATGAACTCATGAGAACTGATTATTCGCATTCGTATCAATGAATTTTGAAAGTTATGTTTCACTAAATGTAAAAAGGAAATTATGTGTGAAATTAAGAAAACTTGATGATTAAAACTCATGAGGAATATGAAAATATGAATCTGAATAAACTTTATAGAAAAAAACTAAGAATGGATATTTTGCACTTAAGTGATGGACTTATGAACCGTTCTTCGGAACAAAAAATTGATTAATTTATGAACTGTTCTCCGAAACAAAGAATTGATAGACTTATAAACCGTTCTCTAATAGAGTGGGAATGAAGAATTTTATACTTAAGAGTAGGATTTCCTAGAGAAATAAGAAATTAAGAATTTGGATCGATGATCGTTCAACATATAGTATATTTTGACATGACATAGATATTATAGTAAAAATTTAAGGATTATTCTCACCGTGTTTTATAGTTTGTGATATTTCTTGGCATGCTTTAGTATATTATTGTGAAAGGTCATTGTCTATTTTGGTGCAACTTGTGGCTATTGGCAACATCTATAGAGATTGCATGTAGACGGCCCGCCTCTGGATTTTGAATAGAAAGATATGACTTTTGATTGTATAGAAGCAAACACAATTCAGGCTATAATCGATCGCTCATTTAGTCAGTAAGGCCTACTGGCCCCTGGTCTCCAAATGAAATAAGTTTTTGACATGATTTAATAACTAAGAAAAGACAAAAGAAATGAACTAAAAAAATTTGGAACAAATCATGAGAGTATTTTTTTCTAAATCATGATTTATAGTCTTATATACTTCTTTGTTCCATCTTACATGTATTATTATGTTCTAATTTATAAAATTTTACATGTCCTTTAATATATATGTGTGTGTATTTATCTTATTAAACTTTTGGCTCACCCTTACTATTTTTTCCCTCCACGTGAGTATAAGTTGCACCCGATGAGGCGGTATAGAACATTTGAGTTGGTTAGGCTTGAAGACGATAGAAGATGACTTTATGGACTTAGTTATGTAACCTTGAGCCTTCTGTTGGGATATATTATATTTTTGATAGATTTTATATATGATTGCATGCATAGGATGATAATGATATACCCATAATATAGTTTTCACTATATTGGTCAATGTTTATGTTTTCACAGGTTATTATGGCTAGTTTGGATACCTAATGATATCTATTCTGAACCAATGTCGTACTAGAATTATGACGTTGGTGTCATGTGTAATTGTGTAACTTTTTGGATCCTGTGTTTGTTAAATTTTGTGAATTATATATGTTGTACAGAATAATTATAGATTTTTATATTCGGCTGACAATTGTATAACAATCGAAACTCTGCTAGATTTTCAGTGAGAAATACGGTATGTCACGAGAACAATTGAAAAAAATCTCTTTGAGGCCCATTAGATGGAATACCTTTACTTTGTAAGTGGATTTTATGGAGAAATCAAGAAAATAAGAAATTACTCAATATGTTTCACCACAATACTTCAAGTTGGTGACGAGGTAAATTAACAAACTTTTACATAAGATAGAATTTTTTTATGCCATCATTGACATGTAAGGATAATTTAAATAACTTATAATTAAATATAAAATTTTTAAAAAGAAACTGCCATTATTTGAAGGAAAACTAGAAAATATTAAAAATAAAATAGTGTGTTGCATTCTAAAAATAAAAGATTGAAAAAAAAATAAAGAGTTTAACAATAAACTCTTGTCAAAAGATTTTGTTAAATTAAAAAGGGTGATGATCTTGTCAAAAGATTCACCAAATTCACTAATATTAGAGACGATTTTGATAAAATTTTAAGCGAATAAAGATTAGTAAATGATAAAATCAAAATTAGATTATAAATAATACTAAACAGAAAACTATAAAAATTATTTTGTAAAAGCTAAACATTCTAATGCACCTCAAATTTCATATTTTTATTGTTAATGTATGATTTATATCACAAGAAGTATTTTAAAGATACCAAATTTAAGTAAATTTATGAATTATTGAGATAGATTGTGGGTTCTAATAAAAAAATTAGTATTAAATAGAAGTGAGTTAGGCTTAAACAGTGTTTGACTTAGACATAAGTATATTTTAGACATAATTTCTACAACAAGGTGCACATGAGTGGTACTCATGCTTATTTGGACAAAAATATCGATGTCTGATGCAAGGTTGTTAGGTGCTCGTGTGTAAGTCGAAATTTTTTTTCGCACTTATGTCATGCCTGGCCAATGCACGTGCACTAGTATGCTACTAATAGATTGTTTAGCTTATTTCAATTTATTTTTTGTAGACTTTTGAGAGAAAAAAGAGAAAGCGGAGAGGGAAAGAGAGAGAAAGAAGGAAAAAGTGTATCCAAGTTAATTTTAAGTGAAATCCAAACAAATTTTTAATAATTTTAAGTAAATGTAAGTGTATTTTTCTTTCTCTGGCTAATTCTTACTCATTTCTTATGAATTTTTGGAAGAAGAAAAAGAAATATAAGAGGAAAAGAGAGAAGAAGATAGTGAATAAAGGAGAAAGTGAATCTAAGTTAGTTTTGAATGAAATTCAAGCGATTATTTGGTAATTTTAAATAAAAAAATACATTTAAGTCCTTTCTTCATTTATAATTGATCTTTTCTGAAATTTTTAAATATTAGTTATTCAAATATTCATAGATGTAATATTTTCTTACTCCTAATTTTATCTTATATGCATGTAAATTTAAATCCATTTCATGAAATTTTAGAAAGTTTACGTTTTAGATTTATACAAAACAAGTTAAAATCCTCAAATCTTTATAAAAATATTCTTGCATGCCCTTAATCCTTATGCATATGATCTTGCATGTGATTTATTTGCAAGTAAA